>SWBH01000305.1:0-13825 GCA_024195465.1 Aureobasidium sp. EXF-8845 | reverse complement strand
GTACTGTTAGCTGTCATGCGAACTATACTCTTCATATGAGGTGAGAGTAAACCGGAATCTGGAACCTCAGATCATCACCACTCTCCAGGCTCCAGCAGGCTTGACAACTCATCATCTCGTCCAGATGTCATGCATGACGGTATGATCAGAGAGCGGATCTTGGTTCTTTCCACAAGAAGAAGGAACATCCTTGCCAACAAGCGAGGCCGACACGTAGCACCAATGCAATGCTTGCATGCAGGCTGCGCAATCCCGGCGCTCCACCGTGCCACTACCCAACTTCTCTTTCATGTTTTTCATATCTCTTTCTCTTGCTTATGTCGCATACTTTTGGTGTTTTTTGGCTTTGCATTTCGAATCTTCTGGAGTTCTGATAACTTGTTGCATCTTGGTTTTGGCATCGTTATCCAACCAATTGAGGATCTAATCTCGACCAGGCCAACAGAGGCTCAAGTTCTGCTCGTCGACATCTCTACAGATGCGAGGATTGTACTCGTCAGGCCATTGTCAAGATATAGGAAGAGCAAGGAAGATGAGCTGCTGTCTGTGAAGCAGCATTAGTCTCCATGTTTGGTAAGTGCTTTCGTCTGCAAGGCATTGTCTACTCAGAGGTACAAGTTGCTGTTGGGTTCTGCTTGTTCAACCAGGTGGAGCAGAACGCAAGACTTGGTCAATCCGACTTGATCAAGGTTCTACGTACGTCGCCCCGAATTGAGGTAATGGATACCGACCAATGAGGCGATCAGTAGCAAGCATGGTAGTCGAATGGGACGGCCGGACTGACACAATGACTGACTAGGCTATCATATCAACAATAATATCTCCCGAATGCTTCAATTCAACTCGACACCCTGCTCGGCAATTCTGGCCCCTCGTCTCGATAATCAATCTCTGTCCAGCACAGAGTCGGGGTCTTAGCAAGAGAAGTTCATCGTGTTTCGTCGAGACTCGATTCACGCTGTCTTATTGGCGTCCATCAACAGTTCGAGGCCCCAAATTCCACCACGTTACACGCCGAGCTCCAAGTTCATCACAAAGACGCAATCGAGTCGCGCGTTACTTTCTCAGCACCAAACTATTGCGCAGAGTTATACACAATAAGCTGGGTCCTTCGGTTTCAACTAATCGACGACATCACTCCCAATCCACCTCTATTCAGAAGGCGCATTACTTCGCGCGATCTGAGTTCCTCAGAACCCAGAGCTCTAACCAACCACCGCCCTAACCACATGTAAGTTGACCTTATCGGTATCGAACTGTCCACCTTTCTCGACCTTTACACTAACGCTGTTGTGCGAAGTTTTTCACGATCTCACGTGTCAGCAGGACCAAAAACTTCTACAACACTACTGCCATTCGCAGCCACAGTCCAATCAGTGCCATACTATCCAGTAACCATCGATCTTAGTTTCAGGTCGTCTTTGAGATCGTCTCCAATCTGAACGATCTGTCATAATAATCAGCGCGCACCTGAAACTGATTCCACACCATGGCACTCAGTCATGTCGACCGCAAGGTGCTGTCTTATCTGATCAACTACTACGTTTCGGACAACCAGGTAGTTGTCGAAAAGCTCCGCGCAATTCTTGGCATCTCTCTTATGCTCGAGGAGAAACTGGCTCGCGCCAGTAGGCTTCGCGATTTCGACATCTCCCGCGAGACCAGATCGTTGGATCTATACCAGGAGCTTCTGTTCCTCGCGAAAGAGGGACTGGCTCTGACAGAAGTTTACATTGCGCCTCATTGTGGAGAGAGCGCAGATGGAATTTATCAGGTCATGTGTCTCAAGATACGTGCGTCCTTTCATCATGTCTTCTGCCTCTACCACAACACGCCTCCCGTTCGTCTACTACGCCCAAAGCAGAAGCAGGAAAGTACCTTCGTTTCCGACAACTACATTGCCTCAAGACCAGAGATGAGATTCAACCTGGACAAATCTCCCGTCCCATCCATGAAGTCCTTCGTCACCAACCCTTACGCAGCCAACAGTCAAGCACCTACTGCCTCTGCTCATGCTGCAGATGAAGCCCATCCGCCGATCACGCTCCAGTCTTACAACGCTCCCACACGTCCTCCAGGTCTCGAAGCAAAGACTAGTGTCTTTTACGATCCTCCTGTCTCGGCCAGCACCTTCTTGATGCCGCCCCTGGACTACACCCCTGAAACCAAGAGACTCTTTGAGCAGGCAGCCACAACCGCAGAGAAGTTTCTGCACCCGGCTCACCCACTGGTCCTCTCGTTGGCTCTAGAAAGAGCCACGTTTCTCATTGACTGTCTCTCGGATTTCAAAAACTCCTTGAAGGTGGTCAAGAAGGCTGCCAAGGCAGCTTGGTTTAACAGAAACACAAAACACCCTACTTGGGTAGATGCCATGAACATTCTCCGCGAGATGTCTGAGATCCTCATCAGAGCCGAGCAAGTTCTGCACCCTGAGAAGCGCCTTATCTCGGCTTCGCAGGTCACAACCCCTCCATTGTACCCGCCTCCTACTCGCGACTTGCCTACTCCTCCTCGTCAGACCAACGGCTCTGCTCGCACCACTGCTTCTCCTCATCAGTACAACGCCTTCGCTCGCAGTGACTCTGCCTATGCTGGAGCTGATCGCAGTGACAGCTACCCTTCACCTCTCAAGCAAGTTGAGCAGTCACCTCCTGGAGGTGTGTCATTGAGGCCATACGTCCAGAGGGTGCAGGGTCTCGGCATCTTGGAGTCACCCACTACTGATGGCTCGCCCACTGTCAAGTACTCACCTGTCATCGAAGCCGACCTCAGAGCTGCCGTCACTAGAAGCGCCACTCTCATCGGATCGCCTGCCTCGCCCATGAACCTTGACAGCAAGATCCAGCAGATCAACGCCGAGATTCTAAGACATAAGAAGTCCAAGAGATCTCGCAGCAGTGAAAGCAGCTCGAAGCTCAAGAATATGGGAACTCGTATGGAAGGAACTGGTACTGAGAAGGAGCGCAAGAGACGTGCTCTCGAAAGAGCCGAGGATGAGTTGCTCAGAAGCCGTGCTACCAGCAAGACAAGCACTCACGTTCGCAGCTTCTAAGGATTACTCACTGAAGTGATTGATAACGATTGAAGGATTCATTTTGCTTGTACTAATATGAGGTGAAAAGAGGGGATACGATGGCTTGGTGGTCAGAAAGGCGTCTCAATGTCGACGGCGGTTGCTTTCACGGCATATGTAACATTAACTAGTGGAGAAGACTTTTTCACTCAGTGTTCTTCACTTAGCAGATTGTGTATAATATGATGTTTCCTTGAGAAGATGAGATGGTGGTGTGCTTGCAATTGAGATGATATAGATTGAGGGGTCTGTGCGGGTCAA
Source organism: Aureobasidium sp. EXF-8845 (assembly GCA_024195465.1). NCBI lineage: Eukaryota > Fungi > Ascomycota > Dothideomycetes > Dothideales > Saccotheciaceae > Aureobasidium > Aureobasidium sp. EXF-8845. The sequence continues at coordinate 10,491 of SWBH01000305.1, read as the reverse complement.
GTGACAACGCGAGCTCCGAGACGCGGGTTCATCACCGACATGAAGACATCAATCAATTGCAGTTTTTAGACGAGCAGAAATAAGACGTATAACACGTGTCTTTGAGCTTGATAGCACAAGACCATATTCGACCACTTTGATCCAGCCTTGCAGCACACTCTACGAGCTACTCTACCCCATCTTCGCCTTCTTAGGACGGATCAACGCGTTCTCGAGATATGCGATAGAAACATGGCCGCAGCAGAGGACCTACTATTTCATGATGTCACATTCACCATCTTTACTGGCCCAACGATAAGTTCAGATGAAGAGCAGCGGGTGAATAATCCCCTTCCAGAACACGTTCCTACTTCACAAGACGCTGACAGGCAACTCACAGTTAATCCACCTATTGACCAAAGACGGAGCCACCTACATCCCCCGAAACGAAGATGGCTCGATCGACGGAGTCAAACGCCACACCCACATCGTGACTGGCGATATTGAATTCCCCGAATACTCCAGAGCCTTGGACTACAACGTCCACGTCGTGCGACCTTCGTGGGTCGAGACAAGTTATGAAAAGGGAAGACAAACACAACCACGCCAGCACAGTCCAGACCCGTCTATGTTCTTTAGGGAAGTCATAGTATCATGTGCCGACTTGCCTGAGGGAGATAAGGATGCCATCATTGCTGGAACTCTAGCATTGGGAGGCTTGTACAGTGCGCCATTGACCAAGTTGGTCACGCATGTTGTCGCTATGGATATGCACAATGATAAGTGCCGGACTATTCAGGCGAAGAATTTGACTTGCAAGATTGTCTTGCCACACTGGTATGCTTGGAGCAGTTCCCATTTGATTCACACGTCACTGACAAGGCTACGATAGGTATGACGATTGTCTAAAACTCGGCAAGCTCATCAACGAAGGCCCGTACCTCTTACCTGACCCTGAGATCCTCCGCCCGAACTTTGACGAACCTGTCCGAGCAAGATCCACACCTGGTCTCGACGGTGCTTTATCAGCTGTAGCAGGAGCTCCGCCGGCTTACAACCCTCCTATCTCTCCCTCCGACTCGCGCAAACAACTTGTCGTCTTCAAGGAAAAGAAGGTACTCTTCTCCAAAGACTTGAATATCAACGATCACCTGGCGAAGACTCTGCGACATCTGGTCAGTCAGGCCGGCGGCTTTTTGACGACCAACGTGGAAGAGTGTGATGTATACATTGGTCACTACCGCGATGGCATGGACTATGTAGCTGCTTCTCGCGCCGAAAAGACTGTCGGCAACCTATCCTGGTTCTACAACGTTATCAATCGCAATAAGTGGACAAATCCTCTCAGTAAGCTTCTCCACTACCCGGTACCCAGAGGTGGCATTCCCGGCTTCCAGGACATGAGAATCAGTCTGTCAAACTACAGCGGAGAAGCCCGTATCTACCTTGAGAATCTGTGCAAGGAAGCAGGTGCCGAGTTCACAAAGACCATGAAGCAAGACAACACCCATCTGATCACAGCACACACACACTCGGAAAAATGTGATGCAGCCCAAGAGTGGAACATCGAGATTGTCAACCATCTCTGGTTGGAAGAGAGCTATGCGAAATGTTCAGTCCAACCCTTGACCCACAAACGCTACACCCACTTCCCTCCACGAACGAACCTCAGTGAGATCGTCGGTCAGACACCAATCGACATCTCCAAAGTCCGTAAACTGTACTTTGCAGCAAAGGAAAAGACAATCAAGGATGCAGAGCCAGGTCAGAAAACACCACATCCTTTCCGTGGTGCAATCAGAGCACCAGACACATCACCCAGAAAAGGCGGTATTGCAGCTTCCAGTGCAGCAGCAGGTAGATCCTCCTTCACTGCCAATGAAGCAGGAACGGATCCCATGGACGTTGACGATGACGAGAACGAAGCCAGTGAATTCTTGCCTCATGCTCCACAAACGGCAAAGAAGAGAAAATCTCGCGTTGGTTCAGATGCTGCAATTACCACTCCTGCAATGCTTAGTAGACATCAAGAGAGAGAAAACAGTCCCCCTACCACTGGTCGGGCTTCAAAGGAGAAAGCACTCAACAATTTGCACGCATTAAAGGATGATCTTGCTCTCTATGAGCGCGAGAAGAAACGAAAGGGTGGAGTTGTCCATGGGGGTAGAAGGACTGCTGAGCCTGAAGAAGCTCCTGTCGCTGCTACGACAAGACTTGCAAAGGCTACGAGGAACAAACGTAAGAGCGATGATATGGGCGACAGTCATACTGAGGTTAGCGAGACAGAGATCGCTGGTGTCAAGGGCAGCAAGGCTAAAAAGGCAAAGATTGATGCTGGATCGAAGATCTTGTACACTATGATGGTGACGGGAGATGAGCGATGGTTGGGCAACATGAAGAAGGAAGCCACAGAATCTGTGAGTCGTTTTCTCTGCCATTGAGAAACATACACTGATGTGAAACAGGCGAAACTGCGAGCCATGGGCATAATTCTGACTTCAGAGCCGGCGGAATGCACCCTCCTCTGCGCTCCACGAATCCTTCGAACGAAGAAGTTCATCGCTGCACTTGCCAACAGCCCCAGGGTCGTCAACATCTCATACCTCGATACTGCACTTTCGACAAACAAGCTCCCAGACATTGATTCGTACCTCTTGGAGGATGACGAAGCCGAGGAACGACTCGGTTTCCGAATGGATGAAGCTCTCGAACGCGGAGAGATGAATGCAAATCGTCTCTTACACGGCTGGACAATTTTCGTAACAGAAAAAGTCAGCGGCAAGTTCGAAACATACAAGGAAATCATCAGCATCAACGGAGGAACAGCGGTGCCCTACAAAGGTCGAGCAAACGTCATCTCCGGCCCAAGACGTCTACCCTCAGAAGACGCTGATGCAGGAGCTGAAGTGGAAAATCAAGGCGGAGATGAAGAGTTGGACAGAGTGTATCTGATTTCAAGCACTAGTGATGAGGAAGTCAAGCTCTGGGAAAAGTTCGAGACTGAGGCAAGGAAGAAGGGGCTCGAGCCGAGGATTGTAAAGACGGATTGGTTGATCAATCTTGCTATGACTCAGAGGGTGGAGTGGGATGAAAAGTGGGAGTTGAAAGAGGAATTGGTGCCGGGATGGGTCAAGTAGAGATATTGGTAGACTTGCTCGACAAGTGTCAGTATATTTAATGGAGCACGTCGGACATAAGAATGGCAGCCTGAGCAACACGTGAGAAACCTGAGGCCAGACTGTGGGGTAAGCTGGGTCCACGTGATGGGTATGATGTAACAGGCGTTCCAGGTCCAAGGTCTAGGCGGTGTCAAGTCAAGCCAACAAGAAGTCGCGTATTCGACCGGACGAACTTCTTGTTTCTTCATCACAACAATCGCACACTCACATACATCCAAGATGGCCTCCTCAAGCAGCACAGCAACGCCCTTGCTATACTCATGTATCGCCTACCACAACACAATCCTCACCGAACACACCACTTCCGCCGCCGCAGCCACTTCATCACTGGCTACTCTGATCCTTCCAAAGATTGATCATTCATCCGCCCAGAAGTTGACCTACACTCACGGTGCAAACCACATCCACTACATTGCCGACGCCGCCCCAGCTGCTTCTGGCAATGCTCCTGGTCTCACCTACCTCGTCATCGCCAAACAAGATCTAGGCCGCCGCATCCCCTTCGGCTTCTTAGTCGAGATCAAGAAGCGCTTCCTCAGCCAACACCCCAATGCCGAGTTCTCCTCTCTACCATCCTACGGCGCTGCAAGTTTCAACTCGGACCTCAAGAACCTGATGGTGGAATACGGAACCACAAAAGCTGGTCAAGATGACGCATTCAAAAACGTTCAAGCCGAGATCGACAACGTGAGGGATATCATGAGTAAAAACATCGAGCAAGTCTTGGAAAGAGGCGAAAGGATTGATTTGTTGGTGGACAAGACTGATCGTTTGGGTGGCTCTGCTCATGATTTCCGCGTCAGGAGTAGGGGACTCAAGAGGAGGATGTGGTGGAAGAATGTCAAGTTGATGGCTTTGCTCATTCTTGTCGTCATCTTCTTGGTTTATCTGTTGGTCGGATTTGGGTGTGGATTGCCTGGTATGTTATCTTGACGGCCCTTCGTCTGAGATGTGATTGTGCTAACCTTTGATATAGGATGGTCGAGATGCATCCACAACTAACCTTGATACGACTTACTAATGGCTCTTCTAATTCCTTACATGTCTTCAACTTAGCGATCGGTCTGTACATACTTTATCTGATTCCCTCAAGTTCTCTTCACGATTCTTCTGTTCCGGTGTAAAGTCAGGCGCAGTGACCCATCTACACATTCTTCAAGTTCGTAACCAGTCAATGCGTATTCTAGAAAGATACTCAGCAGAACGTTTCCCACCATAGACGGTGCCGATGTAAGAAGCAGCGTGTTTCGGTAAACAAGCACTGTAGCGGAAGTCCTTGGCAGTGGCAGTGCAAGGGAGCAATGCCACTGCCCAGCGAAAAAGACTTGGCCGACCATGGTTCGGGAGATTTGAAACACACTTTATGCTTGGGTGATCGACCTGATCAACGACTTCCTATAGCAATACTGGAGGGTGAATACTAGGGCTAACGACATTCAAGTAGAAGCCCTACAGCAGGGCTCTGTGGTTCATCTGGTTTGAAACGCGCCTTTGCCTTCTGTCGTCCGCTTGGCACACCTATAGCTCTGGAAGGAAAGCATATCACACTTTGCACACCTTGACGAGTGCCTGCCGGCTACAGAGCCCTACTCCTTGGCTGTAACATACCAGTAGACGAGCATTTCTCACAAGCGAAGTAATATCGGCGGACCACACTACAACACACACGGGAAGAGTAGGTAGGGCTATCCAGAGAACGAGCCCGGCAAGCAAAAATCTATAAAACAGACTCTCTTGCTGTCCTTTAGAGCAAACATCTTCTATCCAACATCACTCTCTTTTCCTTCTCTTCCTACAACCGTTCTTGAGCCCATCATGGTTGCCGGTATCAAATTCTTCCTCGCGGCACTCTTGCCCGTTGCATTCGCCTGTAATGGCTACACGGGTGGTGTACCCAAGGCTACTTCCACAAAGACAAACAGTAAAGTCATTACCGTCAAGGCCGGTACTACCTATGACGGCAAATGGGCTCGCTTCGACCGCGGCGCTGGCGCTTGTGGTGGTCAATCTGAAGGAGGTTTGTTCCGCCACCTCTGTCCCTCTGACATCCCATATCATCCATCTCCCACCTCATACCCCTCAAAATAACTCTCCACTCTACCTCTCCACCCTACCTCCCTTGTCTTTCAAGTCTAACATCACCCAACAAAACCAGGCAAAGCCGACGCGGTATTCCTCCTCGAAGCAGGCGCCACCCTGAAAAACGCCATCATTGGCAAAAACCAAGCCGAAGGTGTCCACTGCGATGGCCACTGCACACTCGAATACGTCTGGTTCGAAGATGTATGCGAAGATGCCATCAGTATCAAAAACGACAAGGCTGGTTCTCAGTCTTGGATTATCGGTGGAGGAGCGTATCACGCTTCTGATAAAGTTGTGCAACACAATGGATGCGGTACTGTCAACATTATCAACTACGTAAGTCTCTCCAAAAACCCTCCTGATATACTTTTTAAAACGACGGCTGACGTAATTCACGCAACCGAAAACAGTACGTCGAAGATTACGGAAAACTATACCGTAGCTGTGGAAACTGCTCCAAGCAATGCAAACGCAACGTCTACATCGAAGGCGTAACAGCCAAAAACGGAGACTTGTTGGTCGGTATCAATTCAAACTATGGGGATACTGCTACCATTAAGAATACTTGTTCGGATGCAAAGACAAAGTGTCAGATGTTCAAGGGGTGTGCTGGGGGTTGTGAGCCTCCCAAGGCTGGATTGTGTAGTGGATAGATGGGGATGGGGGTGGAGTTTGGGAAGAAGGGGGAATGGAGGAGAGGAAGGGGAGGGAGGAAGGAGCGGATGAGATGGAGATGGAGAAGGGTTGCGAAGAGTTTGAGCTTATGGTCTTGTTTTATCGTTTTGTTGCTTTGCTTTGCTTTGTTAGGCTCGAGAATATCCTTGAATCACAACATATACTCGCTCTCCTGACCTCAACTATTTGATGCGTCTCAATTACAGATATCTGCTGTGGCTGCATGCCCAGTAAGAAAAGTTGACAGAAAATACTGCCTGCTTTATCTCGAGCTCCCCTGCCCCACTGCATCCTTCCATGCCATGATGACCTCGTCACAAGACCGATGGTTTGGTGGATCAGGTCGAAACGTCGAAAATGTATGCCATCCTACAGCGCTCGCACTATAACCATCCGAAGAGTATTCTAATTCAAGAACGTTGGGCTCGCTAAGCACAACCATAGATTGCAACTCTGGCATCCTGACGCCAGCCTTCCCAGCCGCGAGGAATGAGACCATCGATGAGATCTTGTCGAGGCAAAGTGCGACATGGATTATTGGGATAGTGTTTCTGTGCGGGTAGTTGATGCTCGTGCATACAATCCGACATATCCTCGTCCGGTGGAAATACTGGTGGTGTGGCGAAGATGGTCAAATGCTCAATTTAAAGTCGATATTACTGGATTGGGTCAAAACACGTTTGAGTATTCCATCTTCTTGATCAAGGAAACGGAAAGAGGGTGAGGCCGAAACGCGTTGGATGAAGACATGTGTAAAGTGTTGGGTTCAATCGGAAGGATAGTTTGTGAGGGAACCGTCGCTCAAGACGATGTGGGAGGAGAGGGGGGAAATACAGACGGACCATGACAAGGGAACAAAGTAACGCGAGTATGGCGACGAAAAAGAAAGGATGAGGGACGGTCTGCAATTTCGGTAAAGTAAAGCAGGTCAGTTTTGTTCACATCAGCAACGGTCGAATGAATACCAAGACTGCACATGGTCGTTGTTGCGTGACACGAGGTAAGATCCCCCGAGTAGAGTGAATTTCATTGCACGATTACGACCTTCTTGATCGTTCTACCACTAGCTGACTTATGACTTTCTACTTTTCAGCCTTCTCAAAGAACTTCAGCTGAGCCATGAACTCCTTCTCACGCTTCTCGACAGCCTTGTTTCCATCCTCGATCTCCTTGACAGAACCGAAACACAGTTTGGTAAACGTGAGCGCAGCCTTGGCAGCACCCTTACCATGGGCAGCATCCATAGCGTCGGCCCAGTACTCGATGTCGCGCCAGAAGTGGTAAGCGTGGCCAGTGAAGCTCGTGGTGGAGGGATAGCTACCAGGGCCGCTGGTCTCAGACCAGACATGGCGATCCATGTGGATGGATCTGATATTGGTAGTCGAAGTGAGCAGCGAGAAAACGATCTGAACATCCTTGGTGCGGGAATATCTCGAATCGGTCCAACCCTTGATCACGATACTTCTGAGGAGCAGGCGGTTGGCGGGACTGATACGTGCGAACCACTGCTGGAAGGCGCAGGTAGTGGAGAAGTGGAAGGTCTGAGCGTACAGAAGCTTGATGGCTTCGTCTCTGATATCCTTGTTGATGCGAAGGATGACTGGTTGGAGAGCGGTGCGATCGTCCTCGTTTGTACGTTCACGCTTGGTCTTGTAACCAAAATAGCCTCCTGCATGAGCGACCCTCTTCATGTTACCGCGGAAGAGCTCACGACCGTTGGACTTGCTGGCAAAGCTAAGATCTCTGGCAGACTCGACGAGGCACATTTTGTAGATCATGAAGCGGATCTCAAGTGGCAGCTCCATGAACGGGAAGGGAACATCCTTGATCTTCTTGACCCTCTTCTTGCTCTTCTTGGCAGCTTTCTTCTTCTTCTGGGCTTTGATCTTTCTCTGGACGGAGTTAGCTAAGGTGTATGATTATGCAATAAGATGACTTACCTTGTCGGTGGTGAACTCTTCATCGGAGTCAGAGTCAGAGCCGATGTCAGAGGCAACGATCTCGGTATCGGACGATGGGGCGTCTGAAGCGGCGACGGCGGGAGCGACGATCTCGTCGTCAGACTCAGCGTAATCGGCGTAGTGAACTTGAGCGCGAAGGCGCTTGGGACGAGGAGCATCCATGGTGCGTTGAGCGGCCCAGCGAGCGTCGTGGTAGAGGTCGGTGGGCGGGATGAGACCACAATGGACTGACGTGTGTTGAAGGCGGGAGTTGGGAGTGTGAGTAGGAGCAGGAGCGGGCAGAATGGTTCTGAAGTTGAAGCGGAAGTTGAACATGCCGAGCGCTCGACGCGGGTGCCTAAGGACGCGAAGGCCGGGTTGCGACTGACTGAAAGCTCCATCCGCCGGCCATGTGAATTTTTCATATTGCTGCGTGGGTGCACTGAGCGCGAGCACTGAGCGCGAGACTCGGCGGTCTAGCCAGACTCGACGGGTCCGAAACCTCTATACCAATGCTGTGAGATCTGATGCTAGAGTTGACAATTTTGTGCAGACTCGTGATTGTCGACAATTTTTAGACCTTTCATTTGCAAGGAAAGAACTCTTGAGCACAAGATTCCGAGTATCGCATTGACAGATGCAGCTGTTTGGTGGCAGGTTGTGTCATTCGACAAAGGTATGCGATATGGATTGAGGCTTCTCAGATGACAGTGTCGGCATGGACCCTTTGTGTGTGTACTGACAATCCACGCCAGAGTTCTTTGAGGCATTTCCAGAAACTACTGTGCAATTTCTTCGTGGTCAGAGATGCGAGACACATATCAGTTATGTGTCTCGGATTCAAACTCTGAGACTGCGTGCTGTCAAACCCGAGAGAGGCCTTTGTTCAGGGTATGAGCAGATGCTGCAAGAAACCCTGAACAGATCGTGAATTTTGACAGTAGTCATACTTCCAGATCATTCGAGACATCTCAATCTCAATGGAAGATATGGCCTGAACTGTCAACAGATGTGTATCCCTACAGTAATCAGCAAAGTGGCAGTCTTGCTGGGAGTCAGCATAGACCGTGCAGAGTTGGCATCTCATCTCTACAGGTCAACTACTCTTGTTCACATCAAAATGCACAACGCTCTCAATATCCACAGCTCTGTCCAAGGAGAGGCCTGATTCACAGACATCTCACTGGCCAGCACAAGTAGTCTCAAAAGGATTATGCATTTAGATATCGATCAGTGCAATGTACTTCCCGACGAAAATATAGACCAGGGTCATGTGCAGTATGCATATGGAGCCGACACAATATCATTCAGATAGCCGTATCTCAGTGTCTCGCTTCTCGTACAACCTTATGAAAATGCACGAAGTTGTTGAGATACGGAGATTGTCCACCGGGTGTGGCCGCCGCAGCATCTCTCTCTGGACACAACCTGTTTCTCGAAAACCTCGAGACTTTTGATGGCACCGAATCGACCACGTGTGCGAAATTGAGATGTAGACGAGTCGAAGTGAAGTGTTTCCGGAATGGGCAGTTTGCATTGTTTGCATTGGAGATCTCCCCAGCTTTTGGCCATCAAGGGACAAGTTTACATTGAACACATTCAAGCATTGACTACACAATCGATCTAACATATTGCAATTAACGTCTTTATAAGCTGTCGCAATCACTCAGAATACACCAAATACATTTCTCAATCAAAAAACCGCAATCATGGATCCCTACTCGGCAGAAGGAGGTACACTACAAGCACCCCACTCCCCTAACACAACTCCTGAATACCTCAACTGACCACACTCCATAGAGCTGGTAAACATGCACACAGCCTTCATCCAAGGCCAATACCAACAAGTCATCGACTTCGACACATCAATCTTCAGCTCTCCCAACCAACCCTCTGCCCAAATCCTCAAATACCGCGCCCAACTCGCTCTAGCCGACTACTCCTCCGTCGCATCTGCAATCTCGACTTCAGACGCATCCTCCAACCCTTCCCTCGCAGCCGTAAAGATCTACGCCTCTTACGCCGCCTCAAACTTCTCCTCCGACTCCGCAGTCTCGCAAGCTGAATTGCTGGCTCAGAAACACAGCGATGATTTGACTGTTCAATTGCTATGTGGAGCCGTCCTCGCCCGTGCCGGCAAAACAGACGAAGCAATTTCACTCCTCAGCAACCACCAAGGATCCCTCGACGCCGTCGCCCTAGCCACCCAAATCCATCTATCCCAGAACCGCACCGACTTGGCCGCCAAAGAAGCAAAATCCGCTCGCGCATTCGCTCAAGATGCTTTACTCGTCAACCTAGCCGAATCTTGGATTTCTCTACGCGAAGGTGGTGATGCAAAGTATCAACAAGCCTTTTACGTGTTTGAAGAGTTGGCGCAAGCACCAGGTTCTTCGGCAACTTCGTCGTTGATCGCACAGGCGGTGTCGGAGTTGCATCTAGGAAGATATCCAGAGGCTGAGACAGCATTGCAGCAGGCGTTGGACGCAGAGCCTGAGAATGTTGTTGCGTTGGCTAATGCGGTGGTGTTGTTTACGGCGCAGGGAGATGTGGAGAGAGCTGCTGAGATGAAGGGGAGATTGCAAAAGTCCAAGGGTGGTGAGGAGACGGAGTTGTTGCAGGGGTTGGCTGCTAAG
>SWBH01000304.1:0-13837 GCA_024195465.1 Aureobasidium sp. EXF-8845 | reverse complement strand
GGGCAGGCAGGTCGCTGCGGTCGAAGAACTCTCCGGATGCAGGCTCGACAGGGCCGAGCGACTTGCCGGACTTGCCGCCAACGAAGCCGCCGTACTGGCTGACGGCGATCTGGCGGTGTAGCGGGCCGTGCTGCGAGGCCTTCTGTCGGTAGGAAGCGAAGGACTCGGGAAGGTCAGAGGTGGGAGCAGCGGGGTGAGCGTGAGGAGTGTGGTCAATCTCTGCGCGTTTGTTAGACGAGGTGGTCGAGGCTTTGATGTGAGGCTACGAACTGCTGGGGACTGATCTCTTGCCGAGGAAGCGGATCATGGGCTGGCGAGCGAAGAGGGTGCGTGTGGCGTTCATTTTGGAGAGTGAGTGGTGGTTGTGAGATGTACGAGTTGACGTGTAGGAGTCGAGTATTTCGCGTAGAGTCGGAAGCGGGAGTGATGGAGTTGGAAGCTGTGGAGCTGGGCGTGCCGGATTTGGCGAGTCGGGCTTTGGTGAGGATCGAGTTTGGAGTTGAAAGGTTGAAGAACGGTGGTGGAGAGAGAGAGACTGGCAGTCACGGATTCACAAGGGGAAGAAGAAATTTGAATGAAAAGCAGCGGTGGGTGCGGGGCAGGTCAACAGATGGTCTTGTGGGAGGAGCAGGCTGCAGGCTGCTCGCGGTGGTGTGAGATGGCCTTGGTATCACGTCGCACATGCAAGAGCGCGAAGACGACATCGGCCGTACTGAATACCCGACCTCCGCCGGCCTGACTTTCAACCACTCGTTTTTGCCCACACTTCACGCCTTTTCTGCCTGAAAGAGCCTCCTCTGACAAGCCGCCGTGACAAAGCATCAATCTTCCTGCCTTATCTTTGCTGCTCGAGTACCTCCGAGCCTTCGGTCGCTGTTCCCCGCCATCAATCCACCACCGAACTTCTCCTCGGTCTTCTCTTCGGCCGACTTTCTCTCCACCAGCTCCGTTCTTCCCTCCACGGGGAACGCCGCCTTCTCGTCACTTCACCCGTCGCGCCTGTTTGGGCCTCTGTTCCGCTTTTGCCATCCGCCAAAACATCTCGGCTATCTCCACTTCCACTTCATCTCACGTGCAATGCATGAACTTTTGCTCTATGGCCAGGTGCCTCTCGAGCGCCATGATCAGCTTCTAAAAGTTCTCGCTGGCATCGCTGCAATGCAGCCTCAGACTCTCTTTGAGAGACATCTGATTTACAAACCCATGCGCTCCGCTCAAGACAACAAACCTAACAAAAAGTTCCCAAATAAGCCCGTCAAACCCCAAACCCTTACATTCCAACATCTCGTCAGGCAACTTGACCAGTCTGAATTCGGCAAACGCTCTGGAATCTTGTCCGAGCCAGAGAAGAACCCAGATGCCATCCAACCTGCGTACACTTGGAGAATTACGACACGAGAGACCCCGGAACCTGAAACCAAGATTATCGTTCTTCGACAAGCAACTGATGTCGCACTGGACCACGATCAGCTACGCAACTTCTTGGATCCTATCAACAATGGGTAACTCTCCCTGACTTGATATATACTTCGACTTCCAATCACTGACTACCACAGGTTCGTGAATGAGTTCTTCGTCGAAGGTCACAGATTTGTGCACAAGAACATGGTACTTACCTTGTTTCGTCTGTTACGGGCAGGCGATATGCCTCAACAGACTCCCTTAACTATACTGCCTGGCCTGGACTCCCTCAAACCTCTCGACGTCAGTGGTGCATTTGTTCTAGAAGCCTGCGTTTGCATAGACGATCGTACAAAACCTGACCTGGTGTCGGCTGCTTCGGACGAGTTAATCACATTCAGAGATCTGATGAAGGGCTCTGTCGATATGAGGGTTCCCGAGAGATTATCACTCGATACTCGCGTCCGTTGAGCCTCCTATCAATTAGTAAAGAAGCCCACCATATCCAAGTTTAATCTGGCTTCATGGGTACTTCACGGGTTGACTTCGCTGTCGCAGTCATACACCACAGATCCATCGGAGCCCTGCGCTCGGCTTTCCATGCGCTAAGAATTATGGCCGGCAGCACTTCTTCCACACGATCAAGCGAGCCCAGTATGGCACGCCGAGTTCTTACCAGATCTGAAGTCTTGGTACAACGAAGTAGCCCCACACATCATCGAGACTTGTCCTCGATCGTTAGACACCTCTACTCAGGGTCTTCTCCGAGGTCTGTGTCTCTTCGCTTACTTGCTTCGCGCGGCAGTCTGGGTGTGAACGCATATAACAGGCAGACACTCGTTTGCCTGAGATCGTGCATGACCACCAGGGATTTCTCTTCCAATCGATCAAGACACTACACAATCAGAACGTTCGAATCTAGGTTTCGCTTATTCCGTGTCACCTCTGCTACTCCGAACGCTCGATTCACTGCCTGGGCACAACACTTCTGCAGGGGTTGGTTTCATTTCGTACCGTTAGTTGTCTCGTTCAAAGGCTAGAAGCAAGTCTTCCTTTCTCCAGGATGCTGGCGTTTAGGCCATATAATTTGAATCGCTGCCAGTAACTCTCTTTCTCCCCTCTCTCAACACTTAACATCTTACCGCTCCGTGCAATTTGCGCACTATTCTCGCGAACCACGCCTTCACATTCACGATATCATTTGGTTTGAGTTGATGGGTTTGGTGACACCACATCAAGCTCATGGTCGGCAATCTCTATCTCCGACATCCTCCGTATCACAGAGAGACAGCCTAAGCTTATGCTTCAACGCGCAGTGACCTGCGAGCATTACGAGCAAACACAGGCACGCATCGGCGAGCGTCTATGACATCTATAAGGCATCTCTCACTGGTGTTCAGCAACACTGTGTACCTTTAGAACATCCACATGGCAAAATGAACCTGCACAGGGCTCGTCTTTGAGAAGATCTCGAAGCTTTCAAGAGGGCGGGCTGACTCCTGATGTCTAATTACATCGTTGTGCGCGTGGCTATTGCTGAGAAAACTCTGTCTTTGCCAGCTTCCATCGAGGCCTTCGATCTAAACTTTGCAACATGGCAGGAACATCACTCAAGCGTCAGATGACGAGGCCGACCAGAACGAGCATGAATCAAGATCAAAACCCGGGCCACCTCGGTCGAATTTCACCCAGTAGCACGACTACACCAATCATCTAGAAGATGAATAGTACACACAAAAATCTTGGTTCAGCACTGGAGCAGACCGAAGAGCCGTCTTGTGACTGACTCTTGAGTTGGTCCAATCAAGCATCGCAACACACTTTCTGCGACTGTCAGAGCTTCATGCTGGAAGTTCAGAGTAAGGCCGTTGAAAAGCAGTCTGGCACATCGTGCATCTGGTGGTCACTGCCGGCCCTAATACAAAGCAAGCCTACTATTTTACACCGATGCGGTCAATCGATTCGATTTCAGCGTCTGGAAGCAGGGGACTGCTTGTACGAGTGACAATCGCAGTTTCTGCCAGTATCTTGCTGTCAAGAACAAGATATGCACCGAGACCCACCCAGAGATGCAGGTGCATGCGGGGAAGTAATCTATATCAATCGGCGTTCACGCCGGTCCTCCGAGATGGACACAAAAAGGATTTAGCTGAGTGCCGTGTGTAAAACCCGGGATTATCATCAGGCGTCTATGTGCCTGACAACACTAGGATCTTCCACACGATGTTGACAGCCAACTTGTCTGTTTGGTCTTATTCTGTATCTGTCTATTTTGACATTTTCCGGATAACATCGTGCTAGGCGTTTCTGCTTAATCAGAAAGTCCGAGCGAAGTGAGTAAAGGTGAGCGACTCTCAAAGACTCAAACTGCCCGGCCCTCAAACTCTATACCTGTAGGTTCACTGGTTCGACTTTGCGGCCCCCATCGGCCTTCGCTATCGCATGCGGAAGACAATTGCGTTATCAGTTCGATCGGTACGCGATGTTGCGGTCGGTCTCTTTGGAACTCCTCTGTCAAAGCTCGAAGTGCTTTGCTGTTTAGATTGTTGCGAAGAGGTCGCTGTCATCATGACAGGTAACCTCTGCATAATACAGCGGGATTGCAGGCTTCACAAGTGGGGGGTCGATCATTCAATGCCATATTGACTGACACATGTCGTTTACCGGCTGTCCTGGTTGAATGGGACCTGCAGGACGTATCGCAAGGCAAGACAGCTGAGATTGCTTTCATCCATGTCGTGGAGGGTTTAACGGAAGCACACGTATGCGATTGACCTATTGACAAGTGGATCTCGGCGTTCAAACTCACACGTTCGAGCATGACGGCGAAGGATCCGAGCTAGCACTGCCGTTCATGTACAGGAATGTTGGCCTGGGCCGTCGAGTTCCACACTTAAATCATCAAGTTCAGGAGTTCGGCAACTGAGAGGTGTTCACTCCCAAACTGCAAATGTGTCGTTCAAGCGGTCCGGTAACAGCTAATTCCATAACTTGCCGAGCTTTTGCAAAGTCGCTGTTGGAGATTGGTCAGGCTCGCGTATAGCATGGACTAATATGAAGAAGAGATAACAGTCTCAAGACATCTGCGGGGCATGATGGAGTGGATTCCGAACCCGTATGTAGCTAGGGCCACAATCCATCGTCAAAGGGTGCGCCTTGATCGCGCTAGGGCAAAGACGAGCCTTGAAAGTGGAGCTATGTGGCAAAAATCGGACCTGGCACCGAGCAGCCTCGTTCCTAAACTCACATCGCAGGGTCCACAGACATTGGGACTGAGGATCGCATGCAGCTCTGTGTCAGCTCGGGGACGCGGCCATCATGTATAAAGGGCCCAGACAGCAAGGGAGAAAGGAATAGTTTGTTCATTCGGGGTCGACTCCGCACCTGTACTGATTAAGCACGCCGCCCAGCTCGAGGGAGCCGCTTCTCCTCAGGATCAGATCCTTAATGGTAGCTTGCATGGTCTCGGATGCTATATGTCGGCTGCCCACGTCCAGACTCATTCTGCCCTGATTTTTCTTCCTCTTTTGGCCTGTTTTCATCAGAGAACGGACTTCACTACACACATCTCATTCAATTTAGCTCAGCTTATCGATCTTGACGACATACATTTTATCGTTCTAGCGAGAGGGATTGGTCTGATATAGATCGGCTCTGAAACGTCAATTCGCGCCCGACTGACCATATCTTCTTGTCATCACGTTGGCTTCAGAAAAGCAACATGGACATTGCAAGGTTTTTAGACCAACCTATCCGATTCAATCCACGACGGGCTAGCGTTCATTCGGCCTCTGTGTCAAGCTCTCATCCACCATCGCCGTCTTATGAGAGCACTCCTACCTCATCTTCAGAGTCCGATACAGCTCTATCACCAGAGAAACGTTTCTCGCCTACGCAAAACACCAATGCCACTCCTCCGACTACATCCCCTTCCTTGGCCGATGGGAATGAGCAGGTACTAGACAGCTCAGAACACGCACCTACACCAGACTCCTCGACGGAACAACCCAACCCAAGACGACACAGAGCCACCAAAGATCGCAAGGGCATCACAAAAGCAGCATGCTCAGCCTGTCAACGACGAAAATCAAAGGTTCGATACAACATCCGCTAAACTTTACTTCACCCTTACAACATTGACTAATTCTCAAACAGTGCGATGGCAAACGTCCAGCCTGCAGCGCCTGCGTCCTGAAAGCACGATGCTGTGAATACTCAACCAGAGTAGGCATTTCCAGCCAAGCCGCCAAACGAGAACGACTCAAGAGCTATGCAACCATCCTAGGCCTGGTGAGAGATGCTGCTCCTGGAGACTGCGAAAAGATCTTGCAGGATCTTAGGGCGCCGAAGACTTTGAATGAAGCTATCAGGAATGTGCAGAGGAATTGGGTGTTTGAGTCTGAGGATTGAGTGGAGACTTGAGATGGATACAAGATTGATCGAGATCTACAGGTCCGAGTCGTGTATGATCCTGTCCTTTCTTGCCAATTGAAGGCATGATCTGCTCAGCGATGATTGAAGATGACCAACGATTGTCTGGAGTGGGTGTGATGGACACCGTTGGTACTGGTGACCTATAGGTAATGAACGAGGAAGTCAAAGACATGGAGTGAGGTAAAGGAGGGAAACAAAATCATCCTCAGGTATACCCAGAGCGGGTCCCTTGAGGTGACTTTTAGTAATGACGAGACGCAACCAATCATTCATACGCATAGCATGTACATAGCGCATACGTACCTTTCAATTTTTATCAAAGCTGCCACTGAAGTGGGTACATGAGCTCAAGCTTGTCGATTTGGTTACATAAAGGTCCAAAGCAGATTATCGTGTCTTGGAGTAAGTCTGGCGTATCAAAATATATAGCGCAAACTGACTGGTCACTGAACAAAGGTACAGGTAGCTCGAAATATTTGTATGGATATCTTGATACAAGATGAAAAACATACAGAACAGAAAGCTCCAGGCTTGCTGCCTCCTAACTCTATTCTAAGCTATCCCAAAGCAACGTATTACTGTCCAATATTAGGAGGTCGACCATCAACAGCTCTCGTACTCTCAGGCACAAAATCCGTCCCTGAGACATCATGCACACCATGTGTAGCGGTCGCAGCCGGCAACCTCATGTTCTCCACACGGCGCTCACTCTCCACACCAGCAGCATCTGCTTTCTTGATACCGCGAGCCCCTGATGTAAGTGCCAGAGCGTCTGCAGTAACCAATTCCTCGTTTTCCGGTGGTGTCCAAGTTGAGCTTTTCCAAGGCTTCACGTGTAGAATGTACATTGTGTCGATTTCTTCGAGAGTGCGACCTTGGTGCTCGCAGAGGAAGAAGTAAGCAACGAACGCGCCTGTGAAGTTACAAGCTGCAAAAATATAGCCATAGCGATAATCGATGTCGTTGGTGATGAAGCGGGTGAAGAATGCGATAAGGAAGTTCCAAATCTGTGGTTTTGTTAGTGTTGGTCCGAGGCTTCAGGACAGGCTTCATACTTGCTGAAGCCTATGAAATTGGACTTACCCAGTTTGAAGAGGTAGCAATACCCATGGCCTTTGCACGGTAACGTGTAGGATACAATTCACCGACAATACACCATACTATCGGGGCCCAAGTACTTGCATAGCCGGCGATGAATAAACAAGCGAAAACGATCATGATAGTTCCAGCAGTCTTCTCGTTGACACCTGCATGGAGTTGGAAGTGACCGACACTTGCGAAGACCATGAACATGGCAAACATCCAGATACCACCGAAGATGAGGGCCTTGCGACGGCCAACGTTTTCGACAACCCAGAGACCGCCGAATGTGCAGACGAAGTTGACAGCACCGAGGATGGTGGCTGTGACGAAGCTGTCGCTGAGCCCAACCTCTGCGAAGATGGTTGTGCCGTAGTAGAAGAAGAAGTTTGCACCGGTAAGTTGCTGGAGCATCTGGAGACCAGCACCCAAAAGCACACGGTAGGCCATACGAGGACCAGTGAAAACCTCGTACCATGGGTGATTACCACCTTGTTGCTCGACGTCGAGTTTGGCTTTGATTTCTCTAATCTCGTTCTTGACGGCCGAGTGGTTCTGTGATGTTCCATAGACGCCAGCGATGGTTTGTCTGGCTTTTTCCATTTTGCCATTGCGATAATCCCAGCGAGGACTTTCGGGGAGAAGCCAGATACCTCCAGCCATGATTCCAGACCAGACAAAGCCGATACCCATAGTGATACGCCATGAAGCCGGTCCATTGATGCTCTTAGTACCAAGGTTGATTACATCGGCGAGTAAGATACCAAGAGTGATGAAGAGTTGATAACACGAAACCATGCTACCACGGATGTTCTTAGGAGCAGTTTCCTGGTATCTGGATTAGCATTTCGCTGACACGAGATAAGCTGGAAAATCAACGTACACTCATGTACATCGGGGTCAAGACAGAGAGAGCGCCGACACCAAGTCCGGCAATCAAACGACCTATCGCCACTTGGTACCAGTGGCGTGTTGCTGACATCTGTACAATCATGCCGATCCAGAACATGACATTACCAACAAGAATACACATGCGACGACCAAATTTGTCGGCGATGGGTGCGGCAATGATTGCACCGAGTAGGGTGCCGATGGACAGCAGACCGACGATGGTACCTTCTCTCACAGCAGTAAACTCTCCGTTCTCACCAAAGCGAGTCTTGAAGTCATCCATAGCCAAGAAGCCAGAGATCTTAAATCACGGATCAGCAAGGCTTCGTGCATACTTGCGCATCAATCCTTACCTGACCAGTATCAAAACCGAAGATGAGACCTCCAAGAGAAACAATCAGGACCATGAAGATGACCTTGAGGTTGTAAATGTGTATAGGTCCGCTGTCTTCCATTCCTTTTTCTGTATGATCCATAGTTCGCTGGGCTGTAGTCGGTGGTGTGGTCGCACCACTATGGAACGAGGCATCGTCATCTTTTTCTTTCTTACTGAACATGCCCATGATGGCGGTTGCACGTTATGACCAACGTGGAGAAGTTTGGGGTTGAAGTGTGGGATAATGCGTAAACGTGGTAAAAGGACCGAAGAGCAGTATGTGGAGTGGTTATGGAGAACTGACGATATATATGTCAAAAGAAGATATTCTTGTTCTTTCTGCTGTCATTCAATTGATCATCTTGCAGGATCCGCAACTGAGGTCATATCGTCTCAGGGCTGGCAACACCTTCGGAATGTAACCAGACCGAGCAACCATCACAAGACTCGTGATCGATATTGTTTCTGCCGAACATATCGTCAGTACAGGGCTTACCAATTCCTGCCGCGGGAGATAATTGCTAGGACGCGACGATGTCATTGGTAACACGCGACGTCATGAATGGAAGGGTTTGAACTTTGGAAGAATTGCTCGTGGACGGCACGAGAGACCGGTCGACTCCCATTGGTTGACATGAGGATGAAACGATCGGATCGCGGCGGTGGCTTGCAGGGCTGCAGAGCGAGAATACTTTCTATCAACCACCTTTCTCTCTATGTCAATGAGCATACAACAGTGCTATACACCGAATCGGAATCCATGCGACGTGACTGAAGCTTCGTGCTCGCGAGACGGTCTTCGCGGTCTCAGAGAGCAAAAGACAGTCGCCCCGCCGGTCAATAGGACCTTGGAGAGTGGTGTGGAGAAGGCATGGGTTTTTCAGTGGAGACTCCAATCATCAAATGAGAGACTTGCTGCGCCAAACGATCGTCTCCAACTCGTATCAAAACGCTTGCATTAGCCGAGCACTTTGGAAGCCCGGCTTGGAAGATGCTTGTCGAGGGAAATCGGCAACTCGGCCACGTTCGCGCACCGCGCACTGCGCACCGCTCGCGTTGATAAGCAATCCAACATCCGTCCAAAAAAAAACACTGCCTTAAGATGGCGAACGGGGAACGCTCCTTCTCGGACTTGGTTGTCCGTCTGCAAGATGCGGCAGTTGTCTGTCTTCGTTGAAGCTTCCACAGACAACGTATGGGCAAGAAAGTGCTTCCTAATCTGCTTCAGGTCAGGCACCTCGCTCCTTCCTCCCGCCATGCTTTTCAGATATGTCGTGCCATATTTCAAAGCATTTTCAGACGTGGTGTTGTTCGTCGGCTCGTGACTTCTCTGCTTGTTATGTGACTGCTAAGACAATGTCGCTGGGGTCACCTTGGCCAAGTATGACCTTGTACTCTGCCCGATTCTTCGACCAAAACAGCATGACGTTGAGACACTTGATTATTACCTCGATGAGTAGAAAGAACCCATAGCCAACAAAACACAATTTGTCCAGGTGTTACATCTGAAGATCTCACGAAAATAATTAGAGTTAAGCTTGATACATCGAGGTCTCTCCTGCGCAGCTAGTAATTGTGCTCGAGTTCGTGGATACCCGACGCAGCCGTTGATTGTTTGTTCTTCTCCTCGGGTGTGATAACAAGAGCTCTGAGTCTCTGGTAGCCGTATGAGTAGAAAACACTTTCGGTTCACGCTGGCTGCATGAAGTGTCGGAATTGTGAATCATGTCCCGAGCTCTAGATGCAGCCAGTGACGATATCAAAATCAAGGTCCAAATTTGTCCATGGCACGAGATGCAGATTACCCAACACTTTGTCGAACTGGAATACCAACCAAATCACACCAGATCTTTGGTAGGTTCAGGATCCGACCACCAATCCTGACACACTGCTTACCCGAATATTATGTTGAAAAATGGCGTCGGCAGACCCACCGGTGGCTGAGTGTAACTCAAGATCCAAAAGATTGACACTCGACCTCGACGACCCCACAGACGCACCATCAAGGCTAAAGGCTATAGCGAGGCCGATATCAGACGGCATCTCCTCAGCCCAGCAGATCTCTGCATTTGCATATGCAGAGGCACCCGGAGCCCTGCATGCATGCTGCTCGAAGAAGTTATCAAATCTTGACATGTGCTTTAGGCAGTGACCCGAACGAGGAAGGCAATGAAGTCTGTGGTCGTGGCAGTCTCTGTGACTATGACTGAAGTTGATAACGTTACTACCATCGTGCTGACCAAGACATGTTACTGGCGAGTCCCTATCTTTGAGTCACTGGACCCCAATGCTGGCATTGGAGCTAAGCTCAACAGGCTTTGGCAGGACGTTAAGATTATCTGCAAGACTACCGAAGCCCATGCAACGAAACACAAGTCTTATCCAAAGCTCTTCGTGGAGTAAATGATAAATCTTGAATCATACTCGAGATTTGTTCTACGCAAGATTAACAGTGTACTTCTCATTGAATGAACCCCAACTTTACTCGCACCCCAGCATCTACAGTCTGAGCACATGGGTCTCACAGTAGCCGCCCACGCCTTTGCCTGGGTCTTCATCCCCCTTATTGTCAAGCCTGGCCTCACCGATGACAGTAGCAGCAGTCTTAGGCCTATTAGTTGTTAGGGCTGGAACACATCTGACAGGAGATCATGCCTACAGTTCTAACTCGAAGGGCATACGACAGAGTAAGCTTTAAATTGGAAGCTTTTGTTGTTGCTGCTACAACAAGTGCCCAAAGCCTGGCACCCGACATCAGAGCATTCGGCACTCTTATGCAACAGCACTAGGCATCCCAATTCGTATCCACCAGTCTGCGTGCCTGACTCAAAACTCCCGTCGAGAGACTTGCAATCCACATTGGCATCCCCCGTTTGCGAAGTCGTAGTCGGTTTCCCGTGGCATTTGTACTCATTGTACGTATCGAACGACCATTGGGCATGGCTCACGGCGCAGATACTGCTAAGAGCAGTAGCAAGGAACAGGAGTCTCATATTGGCGAATTGGAAGACGTCAAAGTTGTGGCTGAGTTATGTCGAGTGCTGCGTGGACGGGTGGTCTGGATAACTTGTTTGACTTTTGATGGAAGTGATATGATGATGTGGGAGCATGGGAAAAGTGTCCAGAATGGACTCTGGGGATAATTGATCTTATATGCGAGAGCACCGAGCCTTCCTAATTTATCACCAAGATAAGGTAGGTGCCAAAGCTAGCGTGGAATTAGACCGCGTGACATAGTGGACAAGATCATCAACGAGCCGTTCAGTATCGCTTGGGGCGCGTACAGCCGTTTCCGAAGCATCCTTCGCCGCCGTATCGTTAGAGTTCGTTGGTTTGGAATCCTGCCTACAGATGTGACAGTGTTACATCACTTCTGACAACACCAATGCCAGATCCGGCTTCACAATGTGACCGAAATTTTTGGATGATGGTATTCACGATCTCCCCTATGACACTTCCTTCATGGACCTCATCCATATGGGAGCGAAACCTATCGGTTGTAACTCCTGGGTATATTCATATCGTAGGATCGAGACACGCGTCTGTTCGGATTGAAGCCCCTACTCAACATATGGCATATGCTACCATAGTACCAAGACTTGGAATCCTATACAGATTGCTTGCCCAAATAGAATGTCACTCCTTGTTCGGGGCAGCATAGCTTAGAGAACATATGATCTTCGAGGGCTTGGGGGCTCACGGCCGTATGTGGAATGCTTATCGAGATAAATAGCAGAGGAAAGGTCGAGAATCGGTTAGTCTGGACTCTGGAGGAAGTGCATAGCAGCACCAAGCCAAAGCTTAGCAAGCCAAACGTACTCAAGCCTTGCTTGACATTTTATTGAGCGACCGAAGTGCTCGTTCTTGCTCGTCACAAATCAACACTCACAGTCCCGTGCCTCCCAATACGCGTTCAGTCATCATCGCTTTCACGCTGTTCGAACCCCGGGTATCCTCCAGAAGAATGTCGTCTGATCCGTTCATGATTGCGGAACACAGAACGCGACATTCGACTGCTGAATGGCGAGCAAAAGCGCCTGTCAGTCTCTCCTATCAGCTGCTAGCAGCTATGAGATCACAGGCGGTACACACAACTGCCAGGTCGCGTTATCAGTCACCTGGGTCATGTTCGGATTTGTCGAGGATCTGAGATGGATCCAATGCAACGAGGAGTGGGGACTGTCTTTGGCCTCGGAGAGTATGTGTTGGAAGCGGCGCTTATTGAGCGTGTCGGGTGTCTCTTACAGTCTGGAGGGACAGGCGAATTATCACTGTTGTACTGGGTGCGTTGCAAATGTATCGACGAAGCGGTGAGCTTCGCAAGCACTAAGTCAATCGATTTTAGCATTTTGTGGGTGCATGCGTATACAGAGGATTCCTCTGAGCAACAGCCTTACACGGAATTTTGATAGTTGCGTCCCATCCATCTCTCTGTGAGCTGGGTCTCTGTACCATGCTTCGCACTGACAAAAGGCGTCCACACCGTCCATGAGGCTAAGGGGTTGAAGCTAAGGAGCGAGTAGATGATTTTCTATCATGAGGAACATCTCGAAGTAGCGCATGATAATACGGTATTTTGTCATGTTTCGATAACACTCGCATATATTGAGCCACATCCCCCAGCGCATCGATAAGTCGAGGCACACGAGAAACATCCTGTGAGGATGAAGATACGGTGCCGAGAGACCCATCGTTTTGTCGCTTGGATAGATACCAGGGCTCTGTAGCGTAAAACATACAGTCATTGAATCTCATGATTCGAGAAAGGCTTCATGTTTCCGGTGGCAGCCGAGATAAGCCAAAAGAGTTACCCACGTCCGCGTAGGCTATCCGGCGGCGCAATCTTGTGAGTCGCACAACGTGATATCTGGTAGGACTGTCCAGTAGTGGATCTCGGCCGAGATGAAGCTTCGTGAGATCATTGGTGCCCATGAGTTGTCGACGCGCTGATAAGAGAGAAAAAAAACAAGCAGCTGTCGAGAGACTCGAGACGTCGAAATCGGTGTGATGTCCTGGAGCGTAGAGAGTCATCGAGGATGTTGAGGGACAACCTTGAGAGGCGTCGTACTCTGAATAGAGTTGTTGGGACGTTTGTAGAGAAAGACCGTGTCCGAGCACCTACCTTTGCACTTCGTGTTATTGCTTTGGCTCGAGGGTAGGACGCGTCGCCAGACGGTGGACATAGGCTATCCATTGTGATATCTGCTGTCCGAAAGATTGGAAACGCAGCTTCCTGATGTGACATTACCCACAGGTCACCGTTGTCTCAGCCCTTATCGCGGTATGTGAGTGTCAATCTCATTGTAGGATTCTCTGTGTACAAGCTTGACAGATGTGTGGCATGCGTCCACTGAGAAAAACGCAAGAAACCAAAGGGCGAAATGATTGCGCTCTGCTCATATTTGATTAAATTCAACGTCGGTTCACTCGAACGAATATTGTGTTTGGATCTCGAGTCTGGACTCTGGTATCATTGGCCCATATTTTAAAGTTCGCTTCCCCAAAGTTCCCCTCAAGGGATCGCGTGTCTTGATTATAGCCGGACCAATCAGATCGAGTAGAGCAATCTTTCGCGGGACGACTCTCCCATGACGAGAACGACATAGCCGGACGTCCACACGAGCAGATGAGCTTCATCATTCACTTCATCAACCT
>SWBH01000303.1:0-13857 GCA_024195465.1 Aureobasidium sp. EXF-8845 | reverse complement strand
GATCCGAGGACCAAAAAAGAGATGTTTTGGGACCGAGTTCGCGCAAAGTTTGAGCGCGCTGCCTCGCGAAGTTACTCTGTCAACAGATGTCAGATCTAACTGCGCTCGTTAGTTGCTGATCGTAGAGAGGCTCTTGAGCAAGAGGGGGAGCATACTGGCCGCAACGATGCTGAATCTGACCTTGATCATGCCGTTGATGAGTGGATTGAAGTGCTTGCTAGCGCTGAGGCTGATCAAGAGGCGCGTGCAGAATTACCCTCTCAAACTATGCAGGAAACTGAGGAACAAGCAACTCTGCGCAACGGCTTGATGCGTAGCCATGGTCGTATGGCTCGTCAACAGGCTCAAAACGACACTCAGCAGCCAACTGAGCAAATTGACGACGATACCGAGGAGGCCAATGCTCCTGCGCAAAGGCGTAGAAGTCGGAACAAGCGTTCTAGCGATGTTGTTAGTCTGCTAGAGCGTGAGAGTGAGCGTAGCGAGCGCAACTCAGAGAGGTTCTTCGAAATACTCGAGCGCTCGACGGCCTCGTCCTCGTCAATGTCACACTCCTCACCAATTTTACATGACACGCTCGATTCAACTCAGGGCCGCCGAATCGATGATTTGTACGCAAAGGTCCATGGACTAGATTCAAAGATAGATCGGTTTGATACTGAACTAGATCAACTAATTAGCCTAGTATCTCGGAAGAAGCGTAGAATTCGGCCTCCAACTGACGACGAGTACGAGGATGTCGACGCAACCGTCCAGATCGATCTCTCATACTAAATTGGCCTATCCCCAATCTGAGATACTCCTCGATGGTCTGAGCGTCAACACCGAAACTCGAGCTAATAGTGTTGCCATACATACAAGTATAGCAGTTGCTTAACAACACTCCTTCCTCTAACGAGCTAGCAGCTGGCGACTGCCCAATTCTGAGGCCAGTTCGATAGCCAAGGTACTTCCATTGCTCCATAACTTGCCCAAAGAAGCTCTCAACGCTAATTCGTATAGATGAGAGGTGCTTGTTGAACTGAGTCTGTGATATACTCAATTTTCTACGGCCTAGAAACGGTATAACGCATATCCGGAAGGATTTGTAAGCAGAGTCTCCTACTAGTCGTATGATACGCTGACCATGTCAGATGTTGCGAATTTTGGACTCAAATTCAGAGCGTCTTCCCATGTATACGTCGTTCCTCTTGCCCTCAAAAGGACCCCATAGCGCTACGCAGAGGCCGTCACGAGCGACTATTGCTTGGTATTTGAAGCCGTGGAGCTTCTTATGCCCTGTATAATGCTCCCTCTGACCGACGAGAGGACGACAAGTAGCTCGGAACTTACCATCAACGAACCCTCAACACTTGTTTTGAGTTACTCCACCGAACGCGTTGATGGTCTCTAAATAGTTATCTAACCGCTCAAAATCCAGCATCGGATGCCAGTATAGCAGGCAGCCAAAGCGAACTACTAGCCAGTCGACGGTATCGTTATATATCCTTGATAGGGTAGTCTCATCAAGGCCGAAGAAGTCTTGAAGTTGTAGCAGTCTTCCGGGTAAGCAAGCATCATCAAGGTTACGCAGAGGGACCGTACTGAGTCCTTCCTATACCGATTCCTACGAGGCATGCTCTCAAGCTCAAAGTACTGAGCAAGCAGGTAGATGTCGTCCCTACCGAAGCGCAGGTATCGCCGGATCTTCGAGTCATGCCAGGTATCATTGTCGAATAGACCCTCGTCGAATTCAGGCTGCTCCTGTGGTATACGATTGGCTAGTTCAGCAAGCAGTTGTAATTTGAGCCGGTTCTGACCTTGAAATCTATCGAACATGTATAACCCCAATAGAGGATACATTTTTGGTGGTATTAGAGCTGAAGTTGTACCGAAGCCTGGGTGTTGTAATGATATACCGATTGTCTACGTGCTGGCGTACGCTAGCGACGCCAGTACCACTAAATTACTACTGCAAAACTAGACTAATTCGGAAGGTGGATAGAGCGGGTAGGTGGATAGCAAAAGGTGGATAACGGGTGGGCAAGGTGTCTATTGCATAGTACCCACGGCCACCTCAAAAGACCAAGGAGCCGCAGAGCCAGTTCCATTCTACCTCGTTCAGCATCGGCCCCGTCCTCACCTCCAGTTTCTGAAGTTTCCGGGCATCACACGTCGCCAATCGACTATGTGCCTAATACGCAGACTTGGTCCAACTCTCCGAGAACGCATTCCCCTGTTTCTCAATTTCACACAGGTATCCAGGCCTCGGCCACAGAATCTTCGCACCAGTTGGAAACTGACTATCCATTCGTGACACCGAGTCTGCGACAAAAGAAGAATACCACAGGGAACAAAAAGCAAATAAAAGCAGCCTGCTCATCATCAAGAGTGACCTGAAGGTCGTCGCCTGGAGGCGGAAGGTTGAATTTCTCACGCATGTCTTCAAAGTGACTAAGTAACTTTTCTATAAATGGTATGACCTGCCCGATGAATCCATGGCTAGCGCCAATCCCATGGCCCTGTAACAGCTTAGTAGCTTATTCAAGAAGTTTTAGAACTAAGAGGGGATCTGTAATGGTAGACCAGTCATGTTGAGATAGGTAATCGACAAGGTGAGAGGGTTGAGGAGGTAGATCTTTGCCGTTATCAGCAGCCTTTCGACAGTTCAATTGCCATATAGACATTTCTCCATCAAGGATAGCCTCAACAGGCTGTCGAAGCTCAACTGCAAGTTGTAATGAATAGTAAGTTGAGTTCCAGCGTGTTGACTTGTCCTGTATTAGCTGCTTCTTTTCCTTAAATCCTAGCTCTTTCTGTTTCTCCTGAAGACGCTCCCGGTGTAATGCTGAGCGGCCTTTTGAACGCCACTTAGCAAGTTCGAGAGAGAGGATATTGTCGTCATAAATAGCATCACCAATTGGTTCAAGGCGACACTGGACGACCGGAGATATCCGATCTGGCAGAAGCTAATCGCCTTCTTGGAGAAGAAATCACTATGCCAAATTAAGCTTAGCGACATCCCCTTTAGGAACTCCATGGAGTTCCATGGAGTGGCCGCCTATCACTCCACTCCACTCCACTCCACTCCACTCCACACTGTTGGAGTGAGACCTCTCCTCCACTCCAGACCCTACCTATGGATTGACACTACCCCACTCCATAAGGCCCTCCAACCATTGAGAGCACTGACCTGGAGATCACAGACGAAATGGATCGGCGGATGCCCAATGCTGCTGGCGGATTGAGTCAATGATGATCCATAGCTGTTTTTCTTCTGGTGAAGAGAATATTCCGGTTTGTGCGTGGTCCTCTACTTTCTCGAACATCTGAGCACACCAAAATAAGTGATAAAACACACCGAGGAGACCACCAGCCAGTGCTATTGTAAGAAAACCACAATTTTACTAGTAGAATATCCCTGGAATTCAGTGTGTATAGGCCTGTCGCTATGCGTTCACGATCAATATCATCCAGTGGCTGTGGGGGTTGATGGATGGTTCTGGATGGATGGCATTTTTGATAGAAGGACATATGCTTCTGGATCGAGACCACAATAGAGTTTCAGACTGTGCACATAAGTGCTGGAGGGAAAGCTACGTGCGAGGGATGAAACATGAATTAACAGCATAGAACAGGGCTGAATACGATGGCAGTGTGAAAGTGACTCACGAAGACGTTGTGGTGGTGTGCGCCATCTGGCGGGAATTCATTGCCCCGAACCAAGCAGCCAAGGCCAAAGTGTTCAGTAGACAGGTGACACTAATCTCTGATCGATGTTCGGAGAACTGAGTATCGCCAGTGTATGTGCTCCAGATATAAAGTTTAGATGAACTGCGGCAGAATGCAAGTGGTCAAACAAAATGACATGAGAGCAAGGCGGTGAGAGCAGATGAAACAGTCATAATCTTTGATACATCAGTGTAGCAATGACAGCTCCCGCTAAACCTCGAACTGAACTCTGTGGCATCAGCCCACTACTGCTGACCGTGTTAGAAGCCCTCCCGGTCCTCATTGGCTAAACAGTTTCTCAGAACACCTCACACTCGTATACTCCAACTCGCTTAACGAGCTATTCAAATGCACAAACTAAGATTGTTTTCCTGTTTGCAAGGACTAGCGACCACAAAGGCAAAGTGTTGTGGCTAGGCAAAGGTTATCCCGAGAAGCATCGCTGATGCAAGAGGGAGTGCAACTGCAAGAAATCTTAGGAAACCATATGTGCCATATATTGCTCCGGACAACGTATGGTCTATTGTGAGCGGCAGGATTGGCTACAACAAAAACTAATCTGCAGTAATGTAGCGAATACGTCCTTCTTTCACCACCGAAGCACTGACTCAAGTAATTCTGTTGTTTTTGGTTTCTTTCTCTTCACTCCAGGCATCTTTGCTCGCTCCACTTCTACAATTCAACCTTTGACGGACTGGGGACATGATCTGGCTGTCTCTGCAACCATTAAATTCCGTCGCCCAGGCCACTATTCATGCCCACGAAAACCGTTGCCACCATCAACTCCACCGGCCGTCAGACGGCGTCTTTCGTTCGGGTCGCCTCGGCTGTAGGGTGGCACATCAAGGCCCAAGTCCGGAGTCGCGAGGACTTGGTCGCAAAGGAACTTGCGCCCTTGCCGAATGTCGAAATCATTGGAGGAGATCTTTGCCAAGCAAAAGATGGCCTGCAAGATAGCCTACTAGATCTCTCTTCGAAGACGTCAAGTTAGCGTTTATCAACACCACTCATTGGGGCGATGAGGTGACAATCGGGTGTGCCTGCGTGAGTGCCGCCAAAAAGGCCGGTGTAACACATTATATCTACTCCTCTATGCCGGATCATTCTGTCTTGAATCTGAATTGGAAACCACTTCCTTTGTGGGTCCAAAAATTCACCATCGAGAACTACGTGCGTCAACTTGGAATTCCGGCAACCTTTGTCTATGCTGGCATTTACCACAACAACTTTACTTCGCTCTCTTATCCGCTCTTCCATATGGAGCTACAGTCAGACGGAAGCTTTGTATGGCAAGCTCCTTTTCACCCTCACGATGTTATCGTGAGCACCTCGAAATCCTACAAGAGACCCTGGGCGACAAACGAGCGCTTTATCTTGGTTCGCTTCGATACTCGCAGGAAGCAAGAAGCCTGTGGGGTGGCTAGCGCCGGCTTGAAGAATACGCTCGCGAGGTTTTCCCAAACGAGGAAACCGCAAGGGGATGGAAGTGGATGGACGAAAAGCCTCTTGAGTTGGCTGGATATCTCGAGAGCAACGGCGAGGGCGATGATGAAGGTGATATTGAGGAGGAAGGCGGTACCGGAACAGATACCGATTCCGTTACACCTTCCTGGACACCAGACAACCGAACGCCATCCGATAACCCTACAGTCGACGCCGATGACTTCTTCTTTGGTATTGGTCAGAAGCCAGCTTTGCTCCTGTCACTCCCACCGCGTCTGCTGCATCGAAACCAGCTTGGTTTGATAGTCGCCCCATCCAAACCACGTCAAGCATCTAGGGATGTCAAGGTAAGCTTTGTTGCCTACGTGGTTGTACAAGTTTCAAGTCGAGGTTGATTAGAGAGATAATATCAGTGTGTTGGAATTTGCACGAGAGTAATGTTCTCAGGTTGCAAATTTTGTGAAGTGGTATATCGGGTAGGAATTCGCGAATCAATTCGCCCAGCGCTTCCACTAATACCTCG
Organism: Aureobasidium sp. EXF-8845; assembly: GCA_024195465.1. Taxonomy (NCBI): domain Eukaryota; kingdom Fungi; phylum Ascomycota; class Dothideomycetes; order Dothideales; family Saccotheciaceae; genus Aureobasidium; species Aureobasidium sp. EXF-8845. Next base: position 8,180 of record SWBH01000303.1, on the reverse strand, counting down.
TAGTCGTTTGATGGCCAAGCACTAAGTATTGTTAATTCGCAAATCAGTGGGCCGCAGCTCCAGTCCAAGTTTCACATTGTCACAACCTAAATCATTGTAGTCAAACGGCAAGATGTAGTACAGAGCTGAGACAGTAATCTACCCGCCCTTATATAGACATTGCAGTGTTCTTACGCTATAATCTATCGTTGAGAAAATCGAACAGATCCTGAGCCATTTAACTTTTGGATGACTGAGAACTGTCCACCCTACGATGCCTACAAGTATTCTAGCGAATAGTGGGAGGGTAAGTGTAAGCGCAGATAATGAACGTCAGGCGTGCTCTCTCCCGATGAAGCTTCATCAAGTTCAATATCGACCATTGACTTGGCTGTTCAACCTCACCTGTCACACGCAGACACATAAGCAGACTAAGAGATATCTTTGTGGTATAAATGTCTCACTCAAAACATGTCAAGTTGTCAACAGATCATGTGGGCACATGCCTTTGCATTAACTACGCTGGCTTGATCATGCCTAGTCATACGTGACGCTGCACCCTACGTTACTTGAGCTAGATGACAAGACAAGGAGAACCAAAACTGCTGTGTGCCAATCCTTGTATAATCGTCCTGACACTATCGCCGAGTCTGAGCTGAGCGAGGAGGGCGCATACTTCGTTATGGGTGCTGCACTGCAGTCTGCTGATGAAGAGTTCGAGTTTGCGCGCTTCAGCAGTCACGAGTAGCGCCTTTTGCTTCAAGTCTTGGGTCCTAGTGACTCCCTCCGTGACATCGTACATGCAGGCAAAACCTCGAATGTTGCAGGCTGAACACGACGGCCTTCTTCCATTGCACTGTGGAACGCGTGTGTTAATGTGTCGAAAGACAAGAAGACAAGAAGTGTCGTATCGGTACCTTGCGTTTCCTCCTTTGACAATGGACACAAGCGACAGCTGTGATTTTCCCAAGGGCTTTTTTCCCAGGAAGGGACTGACCAGAAGGCTGCTTCTCGATCACTTTCGCCGGTCCCTCCTTGTCCATGGGCATTGTGATGTATGACAAATATACGGTAGGCGTGCAATGTCTCAGCGGCGCTGGGGATAAGCGGATAAGAAAAGAAGAGAACAAGAAGAAGAAAGTCGCTTTTTACATGCCCAATATATCAAAGTTGCATACGCTTCCTTCGGGATCAATGCGTGTTTGCCACACTGCAAAGCAGTAGAAAAGTCAACTGAGGGGAATGGAATATTGGCATTGCGGTCATGTACTTTGGATCAAGATTGTCGGAGGCTTCGCCTGCTCCCCGTGGGTGATGTTCATAGCTTGGTTCCACGCTCAGGCTCCAGCTTTCTCAGCATCAATGACACTCCCTTCTTTGGGTTGGCTCAAGCTTTCAGAGCGTTCGACCGTGATCAGTTCGACTGTCTATCTCTTCAGGTATTATGAGCATGAAGGCAGTCGGTCTCGCGGATGCGAAAAGAAAGCCGTGATAAAATGGCACTGCAAGGTCCTGTTTTTCGCATCCGACCACGTGCAAAAATTTCAAGCTTGGGGCCGAATAGTCGGCCTCGGCGCCCGAAGTGACATCCATTAATCTCTCCAAAGACCGATCTTTGTCTCACGGTTGCCAGCGATATCTTTGCCTAGATTTCCAAAACTGGGTTCGGATGCATTAATGCGTGGTATGCAGATACAAACGATGCCGAAGCCATTGAGTAGGTCTGTCATCATGTTACTGTCTATTAGGGAAGAAACTGTAATGGAACTAGCAGCCAAGAAAATACTCATTTGCAGAAACGCTGGTTTTGGATCTCTCCCAACCTGTCACAGACGGCGATAACCCACTACAGGAGGATTAATACATCCAACCACGCTCATCGGATGACTAAAGAGTAGAGGAAGGTAATAATGGGTGGTTAAAATGGCCCTTGTTCGTAGTACTCGAGAAGTGATAATCGCGATTGGTAAATGGACCACAATTGTGAAAGAAAGTCGAGAGGAATTTTTTGATACTTGGCCAATACTCGGTTCCTCTTGCCATCTTAGGATACTTCTTATTATCTAATTCTTGTAAATAGCTAGCTTTGCTGGGAATGTGGTTGCTGTCGTGGAGTCGTGATTCCCTAAAACTTCGTCTTCACCTGTCATCCTACACCTTGCACCCAAATCATAATGAGAATTAACAGATACCGTTGCCACTGCTCGACTTGTGATACCAGTCTCCCGTTTCCTTTTCTGAGAATTCCTGACCGTTGGCCAACTTCTTGAGAGCTTCGATTGTCCTAGCTTCAGATACGGCATCGTCACAAAGCTCTATACAATAAAGTCACTTAGCATCACATGCTATCACCAGAACTCAGCACATTATTCAGTTCCCTAACGCGTTGACTCCTCCTGCAGAACGGTGCGCGTGCCCATCGCATGAATAGAGCAGTCTTGTGGGCCGACTAAACTGAGCAGGATCTAACCTTCGATAGCGACATTGTTGCAAGGAGTCAAGAATGGAAAGGGAAGAAAGAAATGCTAGTAGAAGTTTGTGGCCAATCAGTTGTTCGCAGGCGATAGCCAGGAAGCCAGATGCTCCAGTGACATCGCAAATGGTGGTGGAATCATCTTCAGTATTCCTCGGTACTGACCATTGTAGGTTTGTCTGCTTTACACAGTGACCCATGTGGTTGGGTATCCGCTGATGAACATTCTTAATGGTGCTGTAGGGCGTGACAATGCTCGTGACAGGGCGGTTGGTTTCGGCGTTGGGTCCGGGGCGGCTCTATTCGTCATGCACGTTACATCTCCGGAGGCGGAGCCAGCCCCCCCAGGATCATCGTCATTAAGCTGTGATCAAGTAAAAGTAGACAAGGGATCATTTCGATGAGTGCTGAGCTGCCTCCGCTTCCATCCTGACACATCCACCAAACAGCCCAGGCCCGGACTTCTCGACAGCATCCTGTCTTAAGTCTTTGGTCGCTCCATCGACATGTCTTCGGTAGCGCCCAGGTTCCATAGATTGCCTCAATCTCAAACGTCGAAGCGCTTGCAGACGACTGTCGCTTGCAACAGGTGTCGTACGCACAAACTCAAAGTCAGTCGCCTTATCTTGTATGACACGTGTTGCAAAGACTCAGACCAGCCTAGTGTGACGGGAAACGTCCAATCTGTACGAGATGCGCCGAGCGTGGACTTGGATGTGTGTTTGCTGCCGAACCAGATGCGCCACCCATAGTCGCATTGAAACGCAAGCATGATGCACTGCAAGTTCAGAATGACAAAGTCAATCAACTCCTGAGTCAGCTCAAATCCGTTTCGCACCCCGACGCATTGAGAATCTTGGAGTTGATACGTGAGGGTCAAGACGTCGCATCGACTGTAGAGTTTGCAAGGTCATTGCCCGCTCCTGATGCACCTGCCGAGCGACTCATTTCTGCGTTTCGAGGGCAGAACGTAGTTGACGGAACACTGACGCCCGTGCCTTATGGGGGCTTTTCGAGTGATGCCTCGATCGCCTTGGATTTGAATGGAGGTATAGAGAGGCTTGACCGAATCTCTTCTCTCCATTCACGGAATCCGGCTTCCAGCTCGGGCGTCACACTACCTCCACTAAGTTCCTTGATGTACGTCGGTCTCTCCTCACCGTGGTAAAGCTGTTAACGTCATGAGCAGTGCATCACTTAGTGATCCCTCGAGCCCAATCTCAGCACCTCGGAGGAGCACACGAATGAGGAGATCTCCTAGTGCGCCCAACCTACAGCATGTAACTGCCGCCCCATCAGGACATTCTGCCTCCCCGTTGATCTGGCTCCGAGACAATCGCTTATACAACGTCAAGGCTCGAGATTGGAATGTCTCATACATCGACGACGTGGGCCTTCGTAACATCATCTGCTCATATCTAGTATGGGATCATCCTGCGCTGCGGCCGTTTGATGAGGATGATTTTCTTGACGGTCTGATCGGGTTGCCATCCGACACGTGCTCCGAAGCGCTTGTTCACGTTGTCTTAGCTTATGGTTCAGTAAGCTTCTTGTTCGACAGAGATAAAGGTATGTCTTGCTGATCATCGTCTTAGCTGAACTATTCGCACATCGACCCGCATACCGCTGCAGCTGTTCACAAAGCCGCTTGGACCGAAGGTGAGCGTATCTGGGAGACAAACATAAACAAGGAAGATAGCATGGCCAATGCTGCGGCTGCTATGTTGATTTGGGCCCTTCACTCATTCAACGGCACCGACAAGCTCGGGATGCCTTATCTTCTACACATGCGACATATCACCACGAACTTGGGTTTGTATGACAAACGCGTCGCTTCACAGGTTTACAGTCCCTCTAGCCCTAGAACAACACGTGCCAGGGCTATCTTCGCTTGGGGTATGCACCATTGGGCCGTGTAAGTGCAAGAACCGATTCGTATAGACTCATCTTACTGACACTGACCAAAGTTCGGCTGAGTTCGCTTTTCGTACGAGTCTCGGTTTCGAGAATGTGCCATCAATTGCGCCCCCTAAAGTTGTTGATGATCCATTCGAAGATACATGGATGCCGTGGCCGTGGCCGCGAGAAGGCAGGACACTTCGAGCCCTCAAAGATGAGGTGTTTGTCGCTCAAGCGGGCCTAAGTTCCATCATCAAACACATCGTTCCTTTACAAAGAGAGCATTCCAAGGGCCCTCTGACGCTGTCTTATCTCACAGCAGCGCTTGGCCTCTATGAGCAATTAAGGACTTGGTGGGCCACAATAGATCCTGCCTTGAGAAGTCTGCAAGTCATGGAAGAAGCCCCGCCCCATGTGTTCATGGTCACGTAAGTGCTTCCGAGTTTTTTCTTGCTGTCATTTCGAGCGACTCTTTCGACTGGATTGGCCCGGTTGGATCATCGTTCGAGGCTTATCATTTGCAGTTGCATGTATCATTTTGCGATCGGCGAATTGTTCCGCCCATTCACGACCACACCCACTCGTCCCACACCGCACCCGGTGCCACTTATTGAAGCCGGACTTCCTATTGAACCTTGTTTGTCTGCTACCATAGATGCCACTCGAAAATCCCGTGCACTACACAGATGCATTGCAAAGCTGTATAGTCGCGAGCAGTTCATGGGTTTCTTCCCGTATTACGCTTTGCCTGTGGCTTTCGAGACGCTGCCCTCAGTCTCGCCACTGAGTCTCACGTTCTCCTGGGACGCTGCGTCTGCTTTCCTCGCCAATCTTCGCATCTTGTCTCATGCCAGCAAGCAACTTCCAGCCGTTCAGTATGCCACGCTGGGCGTCGAGAAGGCGGCGTGCGACATGAAGATAATTTTGCCAGATAAAGCAAAGGAGATTTTTGATGAAATTAGACGCGGGCTCGTAAAGGACAATGACCAGAACACAGGCAAATCAGATTGGGTCGTTGTCTTCAACACTGCTAACTCTGATGTTCAGGCGTCAAGATTGAATCATCTTGTCAAGGAGCTGCAGACTCTTGGTCTGGGTAATTAAGTATAAGCATATAGACAGTTTGCTACTGGGAACTCCATCGAGTGCCCATACATAGAAAGATGCTTGAAACAATTGGCTGATTACGATGAGCATTACAAGCTTCTCTAGGAAGCGCATCGGAGCAACAGTATGGTGGCCTTGACTTCACCTGCCAAAGTTGTCGTTCACCCCAGCTGCCTAACACATGAGGTTGGTTGGTTGGTTGGTTGGTTGGTTGGTTGATTCTTGTAAGCTATTTACAGTCTTGTCGTCTGCATGAGCTATCCTAAAAGTTACTTTATCACTGTGCCCGTTGCTTAATCTCAAGTTCGATCTGGTAAAAATTCCGAAACTCTCCTATGCCTGCCCTTCCTCGCTCTATCCTTGTAGTGGCGTAGCCCCCATCCTAGTTGTCTGTTGAAGGAACTGGATCGTTATCTTTACCATTTCCAAATTTGGCGCCCATTTCTCCATCGGGCCATCTGCTGGCTTCCCTGTGCGTAGCTCTCTCTTCTTGCTATAGCCTCCTAGCAGGTATGAAATATCTCCCCACCTTCTTCCTGCCGCCTCCTTCATCGCCGGTAACACATGAGGTACCCCTGCTTTGACTGGAAACACATCCTAATCTGGCATCTCGCACGGGCCTATGTGATTCCACTAGAGAATTGCCTAATCAGGATTAGCCTAGTACGATTAATCCGAGGCTTTAGAGCTTCATGTTACGAACCCATGATGAGGACAGAGCACGAATTCCTTGGCAGGAAAGCTGCTCTCATCACTTGGCAAGAGCTGCTCACGAGAGCAAAGTTACGACGCTACGAGAGCTGCTCTCAAGGAACAGAGCAGGCGCTCGCTTACACAACCACAGCAAGTATATAGGTTACAGTCATTACCAGTAGATAGGAGCCTCGTGCTCAACCTCTTTATCAAATACCAGTTATACCATACATTGTTCGTACAACCACCCCAGACATTTGCATTGGAACATACCTCGTGTACGACGACGAAGTGTCAGACCATAACATTTTGAGCACCACCCAGAGGTCCACTGCCCATGTCTGTACGAGACAGCACTCCAAAACCCCGACGACAAGGAATCCCAGCAACGGGAATCTCGGAACAAATGAGTGCTATGTCGATCACCGAAAGCGGAGGAAACGAGGCTACCCCATCTTCCTCAGCAGGAATGACAGGACAAGCCAGACCACCGAAGGTGTCCACGGCGGAGACGTTCGACGGGACCCCAGGACGAACAGAAGCGTTCCAGCTGCAGGTTCAGCTGTACTTCTACTTCAACAAGGCCCAGTTTCAAGACGAGCCCGATAAGGTCTTATACGCCGCATCATTCTTACGCGGAAGAGCTGGAAAAGGATTTCGACCATACCTGAGAGATTGGTTGGATACCCAGAACGGAGGGAACCCATAAACCGAGACCAAGAAGATCTTTCACGACTATGACGAATTCGAAATCAAGCTCAACGATCTATATGGAATATCCAATGAGGAAAGCCACGCCGACCGACACATACGCCGACCGACACACGCCGACTACGCCAAACTACTTCTGTTGCCACCTACGCCTCAGAGTTTCAGGGCTATGTGGCCGACCTGGAATGGAACGATGCCGCATTTCGTTCGCAGTTCTACCTTGGATGAAAAGATACCGTCAAAGCAGAGTTATCCAGAAACGTTAAAATAAGGACACTCGCGGCAATGATCAACGCGGCAAAAGAAATCGACGAAAGGCTACAGGAATTGCGACAGGATAGATTCTTCTATCCCGGATTCAAAAGCCACCAAAAGGAAAAGTACGACGAAGACCCGTACGGACCACGACCCATGGAGTTGGGAAACATCGCGGAACGTGGTCGGAGCCAGAAGCGCTCGGGCGTTCGCTGCTATCGATGCCAGGAAGAAGGACATATAGCCAGGAACTGCCAAATGAACAAGGTCGGGAAGGGACTAAACCAGACAGACAGGGTGGCAAATTATCATGAATTTTGAAATCGAGAATAGATGGTTTTCGTGGGGTCGACCAATGCTAAGTACCCCCCACGCACCAATGAAAATTATCCGTTGGACTTTTCATTTTTGGACCACTCGGACCAACAACGCTAAAAAGCGAGGTTGGTACTTCAATCCCCCTTGGACTTTGTGGTTCTTCTTCTTCTTCCGCGAACGTCACAACATGATGCTTTCACCGGCAGAGCGAGCTTGATTCAAAGCAGGAAGCAGAGTGGTGGAATGGAGTATGGCGAAATGAGCGTCGAAACCAACCCAAAGACGTGGAAGAAGAATTATTTACGAAGAGCTTAGAGCGGCCAAAGCTTGGCGGCTTGCAACGGAGCTGAAAGTTGCGAGCAGAGTAGGCAAAGCGGGAGGTGGACTGGAAAAAATCGTACTGGTGTTGATGATGACGTGGATTGCTAACGGAGTCCGTCACCGCTCGTTTCTTGAACCAAAGTACCGGAGTCACAGTCATTGACCTCTCACGAATCGGGAGTTTCAACGTTGTTGCTTATAGGTCTGACAGCATCGGTCCGCCAATGCTACCTGCAGATCCGATTCACCATTTTCCGGACCAACACGCTTCACAAAGCCTCGGCCGGCTAATACCATGGAGACGATCAGGTCTCGGTCAGACACAAGGCACGAGCCCAGCTGCCGCTATCTGCCGTTCTCCAGTGCGACAGAATTGTATTCAACAAGCAGCGTATACGGCGCGGTTGCTATAAGATGGTTCAAA
>SWBH01000302.1:0-13900 GCA_024195465.1 Aureobasidium sp. EXF-8845 | reverse complement strand
AGGATGGTTTGCGAGTATGAAGGCTTGACATGTTTGCGCGAGCAGCGGTCTCCGTGACGGCATGCGCCAATTTTGTAGTAGAAGGAGCAGTTGACCTGTGAAGCAGCTTGTTAGTCGCAAGTTGAGCGCGTGTTTGGGGGGGAGAGAGGATGCGCACCTTGTCCTGCTCGGTGCCGAAGATGGAGGCGAGATAGTTGGCCATGTTGATGTGATTGAGATGAATGCGCTGGGTCTGGGTGAAGATGATCTGTGACGTTTTCTGATCTCGAGCTCGTCGTCGGCTTTCCTGGAGTCGCTGCGCGAGCGCGTGGCGACTCTTTTGTCAGCGACTCGACTTCTTCTGGCTTTCGGTCGACTCTTCTGGCAATAATTTGGAACTAGCAGCCACACTTGAGCCACACGTGGCTGCGAACTCTGATTTCCTCTCCAAACACTCCTTCTCGTTCTGCTCAACTACAGTTCGATCACACAATCATCACTTTATTCAGAGCTCTGATCGCGCTCGAGAATACCAATTGACCAGTTAGAATTCCAGAACGCCAGCCATCCGCAATCACAATGCATTCCACTACTCAGCTCCCACCACACTGTTTACATTCCTTAACCTATGTCTATACTCATAGCCGTGATGGACCTGAATCGTCCCTCGTTCAAGACTCCCGATCTCTCATTCAGATTGCAATCACACTCACTTTAGCACGACTATAATATTCGTTTACACCATCTAGTCAGGCTTACGAGCCATCCATATCGATACTTGTACACCTTGATCTTTGACCCTTCATCTACCAGGCTCGTCTCTTTTCAAGTGTAGAGATGAGAATACCTCCTGCTTCTCTTGTCGCGTCTGTATCTCTGCTACAAGATGTTTTTGGTCAAAGTATGCCTTTTTGATATGCAGGAGCAGAAAAGGAACTGACCATCGGCCAGCAATCGTCACACCTACCATTGTAATCACCACTCATGTGTCTGCATGTTCAGCCTCAAGTCCTGCTGGTTTGTTCAGTACGACATCGCCAGCTGCGAATCTTGCTTCGTCGCGAAGTTTGATCCCTTCAGGCTTCGTTCTTTCTTCCTCTGGAATCTTGGGCTCTGTAACTCTGGGGAGTGCTTCTTCGTCTAGCACATCTGCGTCAGTGTCGGTTTCAACATCAGCCTCATCTCTGTCAGTGTCAAGCACAGCTTCTACAACTCCATCTGCGGTGCCGGTCTGTGGACAGCCTTACTCGGCAGGCAACGGAACAGATTATCAGATTGCTTGTGGACAAACCTATGGCGGAGATATCATCACACCATCGCAGGCACAGAGCACGCTCAAACGCAAGCGTCAGCAGATTGTTCCTTCTTTTGAAGTATGTATTGCCTCTTGTGCAAGCCTCTCCGAATGCGTGGCCTCCGCGTTCTTGCTTGGTGAATGTACTCTACTGTCGTCTATCAACAGCATTATCAATACTCAAGGAGCTATTACAGCTATCAGAGCTGACTATGTCGCTGTCCTCGCCGCTCTTGCAAATCCTAGCACTGTCACTACAGCCACAGCACCAGGTCCTACTGTGAGCACCGCCACGGAAGGCTACTCGTCCGCCATTGGGGATCATCTTTCCCAAAAGATGTCAGACAATGCGCCAGTTCCAACAAGGGACAACACCGTAGTCTATGTGACCCCGAGTATAGCTACATCGCCAAGCAGTATATCGGCAGGTAGCACTTCTGCAGCGCCCTTCTCTTCGCAGATCTCGGACTACATCTCGCAGCATATATCAGAGTACGTACCAAGTGGTACTGGGCCTGACACTGCCGTCTATATCACCAGTGCGACCTTCTCTGCCTCTACGTCCTCCATGGGTGCCTCGAGTAGCTCGGTCGACAGCTCGTCTTCCAGTGCATCTGCTTCTGCCTCTGCCTCCACCGCCTTGTCCAGTTCTGGGTCAGCAGCATCAGCTGCAGCCTCCTCGCAGATCACATTCCCTAGTATCGTCTTCTTAACTGGCTCTGCTGCTCCAAGCATGTACGTACATCAGAATATCTGGAAGGCAAGGTCACTAACAATATCAACAGCGTTAGCACATCAATCTCTTCCGTCATCTCGAGCATATCCTCTAGCTCGTTGTCCCCGAATAGCCCCATTGTCGCTTCCTCCTCCATTGCGAGCTCATCCGCGAAAGTCTCATCGAGCAGCTCCACTGCTGTTGGCTCGTCTTCTTCGATCTCTTCCTTTTCGCCGAGCACGAGCAGTATCAAATCAAGCACATCTACACAGAAATTAACATCTTCTAGTCCAAGCTCGTCCAGTGTTCGAACCGGCTCTAGCTCATCTGGTACTCAGACTAGCTCTAGCATCCAGTCCTCGACAGCCGCTACATCCAGCACAAGTTCTGCGACATCGGCGGTACCCACACCAGTCCGGAATGTTGGCAAACGTGGTCTATCTTACAATTCAGCGAATCTTACCATGCCCTTCTCTCTGGGTGGCCAGGGTAGCCAGGTTTCATGGGCTTACGACTGGTTCTATGCTCCATGCACCACTCCCGGCGTCAACGACTGCAACTTCAACCCGGCCCTCGAGTTCGTTCCTCTGCTTTACAATATCGATCCCAATCTTTTGTCCCAATGGCCTACTGCGGCTCAGATCGCTATCGATAACGGCTCCACAGCTCTCATGTCCTTCAACGAGCCAGACTTTTGTATCTCTGGCAGTGCTTGCTTGAATGTTTCGACAGCAGTCTCCTATCATCAACAATACTTGCAGCCTTTCGCTGGCAAAGCTTTGATCGGTGCCCCTGCTATCACAAACTCTGCCGGCACAGACGCCAATCCTATGGGCCTACAGTATCTTCAATACTTCCTAGGAAACTGCACAGGCTGCGACATCGATTTCATTAATCTTCATTGGTACAGTAACAAGTACGCCGGTGCCTCCTACTTTGAGTACTATATCAATTCCGCACGTGCCGTCGCTGGAGGACGACCCATCTGGATCACTGAGTTTGGTCTCGACAATGAATTTAGTTACACCGATGCTGAACTGCAAGCTTTCCTACAGACAGTCATGCCGTGGTTGGACCAGCAGCCGGATGTCGCTAGATATGCTTACTTTATGGATGCACCTGGAATTTTAATTGACACTGCTGGTGATGCGATCAGTGGGACTGGTATAGTTTATAACAGTTTCACCAACAATACGCTACAGGGCAACGCGTACACTTCATGAAGGAACTGGCGTTTCATGCGAAAAATGTCAAGGAACAACGCACAGGGTGATACTCGCTCCAGACTTTATATTTTTGATAGCTAACCTCCTTGCGTCGAAATTATACTTGTCTCTCTCTTCTCTTGTACATGTTTCATTAAGCTCTTCGTTTCTTTCATCCTCAATCGCGTCTTCCACATCAATCTTCCGGTCCATCATTCTCTGTCGCCCTCTTTGTGCTGCTCTCCGGGAAAACAGCCGTTTTTATCAAGGAAGTAGCCACAATAGTCTGGACGTTTAAAAGATGTTCTTTGTGGATTTCTCCTCACCAAGCTTTCCGCTTCTTGCTTGTCGTTTTTGGGTCTAGCATCCTGGCTCAATTCCCTGCGCGAGAACAGTCTTCTACTCTTGCGGACTTTGTTGAAGTCCAGAGTCGTCTGTCTCAGACCTGGGGACTTCTTCCGAGTAGTAAGGCTGCTTCTGAATGGTTCCTCTTCCTGAGTGTCTTGGTCTCTCTTTTGGCGTTTGATTCTTCTGCGTTCTTCTCCATGCGTATCGGCTTGGTCTTCTCTGGCCTCTTCGACCGTTAAGCCGAAGCTTTTGTATAAGGTTTCTCTTGCTTCTCTGGCTTTCTGTCGCTTCTCTTGTCTCAGTCTTCTCCCATATCTCGACGACTCATCGGATGCATCGCTGAGAATGTTTTCGCTGTCATGTCCGTCAGCTTCTGTTTCAGAATACTCGACTGCTTCGACATTCATGAAGTCTTGAGGTGAAGTTTCCTCCGCGGAAAACTCTTTCAATTCCGACTCAGACTCAGACTCTCTTGCAGATCCCTCTTCGGCCTCTTCCATAGAGTCTTCCACGACTTCTCGCATGAATGCATCCGAGGATTCTCGCATGATGGGTGCCGGCAGACCAAACATCTCAGACAACATAGCTTGCATAAGATCAGTCCCCTGCTGTACCAAAGGCTCTGGTCTTCCGAGAACGATATCAACGAGTCTGGCGTGGTTTTCCAGACACTGTTTGAGGAACTTGACAGTATCGATCATTCTTGTGTCTTCGACCTGCCTTCTTGTTTCTGATCTTTCGGAAAGAGCTTTTGATCTGACCTGTGACTCGACGATATGGTTAGTATGTTACGATGCGGAATGGTGTGAGGGGGAACTTACGAGAGATCTGACTGCGAGGCTTAGAGACTCCAACTGTTTGTTCGACTCTAGGTGAGCTTTCTCGGCGGAACGTAGATAACCCGCCACATCAACCAGAATATCCTTGATGGCAACTGGCATACCATCCGGAACGCGAGACTTCGGAGCCAATGCTGTAATCTCGAGTACCTTGTCTGCACAAGCGACCTCCACCCAGATGTTTTGAAGAGCAGTATCTCCACGACTCAAACTCTCCTTTATCTTGTCCAGGACGATTGTCTCAGGACTGGGATCGTTGTACTCAAGGAAAGCTTCCACGGCAGGATGGAAGTCTCGTTCTGACCATTGCTCCCACTTCTGATTGGCCCACTGTTCGTCGACTTGGCCATCCCTGTCTAGGTAAGGCATACGTTGATGATGATATAACAAAGGGTTCAGTTGTTCGGTGGCGTGGAATGAACCTTCTGCGCTGCGGTGCCAGATTGTGGTTTTGTCTCGAAGGCTCTGTTGATAGTTCAGGACATAGAGCTGGACATCGAATTGATGGGTCTGCTGTGGAAATATTAGCTTTTGGTATCCTCGACGATGTGAAAGTTCACTTGTACTTTGGTTGGAGCTTTCTTAGGTTCTGGATCGCCCGTCAAGTCGATCATTTCGATCTCATCACTGAGACAGAGAGTGATTGACATGTTGGACGACACCGCTTCCCGGTACACGTCCGTTCAAGAGATTTTGAGGGAGAGTGAGGGAGTGGAATAGTGTAGAGATAGAACTTGGTGACTCTGCAAGAGGAAGCTTCGGAAATGATAGTGAGGATTTTCGACCAGCCAGTAAGTCTTCGCTATGAACACTGCAAAGTTCCTTCACTGACTCTAATGATAGACAGAGAAAGAATGACTAGATAAACTGCCACTTGGGTCACCTGTCCAGGACCTATTATTGGAATATCGAAACGATTTCTCCAGTCGCAGGATAATTCCAGTCGCCCATAAACCAGCAATCCCAAAAGTCTTTGGAGCAGTCTCCTGTGCCAACCCATTTGATGAATTTCCAGCATAGTTGACCGCATAACTTTGTGAGATCCCAGCTATGTTTACCGCACCACTTCGCGAGTTTCCAGCCTTGTTGACCGCAAAGCTTCGCACATTCCCAACAATACTGACAGCATAACTTCAAGATATCGAAGCAACACAGACAGCAGGCCTTTATGAAGTTGCCGCACCACTGACAACCGACCTTTGCTTGTTTCAAGCATGATGGGCCGAAAGCCTTTGCCTTCTCAGAACACGACTCACCGAAGACCTTTGTCTCCCTGACAAATGCCGCACCGAGAATCTTTGACATCTCGAAGCACGACTTACGGAAGACTTTTGCCTTCTTGATACAAGACGGACCGAAGGACTTTGCGTTGTTGACGCATGTCGTACAGCAAACCTTTGTCTTCTCGGAGCACCGCGTACCGAGGGTTGTTGTCTTCTCGGAGCACCATGTATAGCAGTCTTTCGTCTTTTCGAAGCACCATTCGCAGCAGTCTTTTACCGTCTGCCTGGCTGCCCTCAGCTGTCGCTGTCGATTTTCTCGTTTGATACGATTCTGCTCCTCCAGTTCTTGTATCCACACGGGAAATGGGGCAGGTAAGTGTCGGTTGCGTATCTCTGGCTCATTGGGATCTCTTTGCTGTGACTGCTCCAAAATCTCCGAACGCTGTTGCTCCGTAGCGTGTTCTTCTGGCTGGCCACGCTCCAGGTCGTCGACATTTTGTTGTTCCTGAGTACACTCTTGATCCTGGGTATGTTTGAAAGAACCCAAGTCACGGATACGCAGCTGATACTGTGCACGTTTACGCAGCCGGGCGTGGTGCAGCCGCTCAGCTTCTGTCTCGTGCGCAGCACGCTCTTTTCCCATTTTTAAATCTTTGGACCTGTTCTGGGCGATATCGAGTTGGAGGGCGTCAAGCAGATCTTGTTGCAAGGTCATGTAGACCTCCATCTCTTTGTCTGGATCGGCTTCAAGATTCTTGAGTGTTCGACAGATATCCTGGATACTCTCCCAGGATGGACCGATATTGTGCTCTGGAGTGTATCCACTCCTCTCGATGTCCTGTCGGCTGAGTTCTCTGTATTCGCGGTAGATCTTGGTGTCCTCCTAGCGCTGGTTGATCTTGCGATTGTGGGAGGCCATGATTGATAAAGCTCTCTGAAACTCTTCGAAATGTTTATCTTCGTCGATAGAATCATCGGAATAGTCTCTGGGATGGCAGAACGCAACTGCCTTGACAGCGAGGCGATAAACCATGCGGTCTTGAGTTTCATCCTGGTATGTGATGCTGGCGTAGCGTTCGTCTTCGGTATCGACAGGGTAGTAGTGGCCGATGGAGTCACAGAGCCAGACGGTTGATGTACCCTTTTTGTTGCCGACATCCTCCTGTATGGCGTTCATATCTATCACAATATGTCTTTCGCGTTCGTGATTGTACTGTTTGGAATCGATCAGGTAAATGGGGTGAGAACAAGCTCGTAGAACCACTGACGGAGAATACGCGAAGCTGTTCACCATCATCGTAATCGACGAGTTCGGAACTGGAGGCTGGATCCATAGCTGCGATTCCTGCTTGAGGAAGGTCTAGCGATGGAAATAATAATGTAGCGGATGATGGGAAAAACGATGTGGATGTTGACGCTGATGTTTTGTTGTGCACAAGAACAAGAAGAGTGAGTGGTTGAAGTTCGGGCAACCCCAAGCTGTACTTCGCACCTTCCACTCGAAGGATTGAAGGACTTGGCTCAACAATGATTAAAAGCTGAGATGACGCGATAAGAGAAAAGGGTAGAAAAGGGTAGAAAAGGGTAGAAAAGTGCAAGTCATTGGATTCGCTGATTACTTCTCGATAAAGAAATTGCTTCTCGCGCTCCCGGCTGCCGCTTTTTCGAAAGTGCTCTCTGCTTTCTGCGTGTAACACGACGCCTAACACTTTCATTCAGTCTTCTTGAAATCCACCTTCGACCCGTTGGTGATGCTGAAGTCGATATGAAGATCGTGACGTGGAAAAGTTTTCGCCCTTTTTGAGTTCGCCTTGCTGTCCGATGCATGGATACCTGGTAGTCCTTACTCAACCTTGAACGCCGTGAGTAGTACCGTAAGCAAGCTTAGCAGTGATCTCTGGAGTTTGTCTGACTTTGGTAACAGCCATGACTTCCTTGGCGAGTCTGTCGAAACGCTGCTTGTACTTGCCATCAAGGACCCCACGGTGGTCTCTCAGAGCGACGAGCTCCTCAACGATACCAACAACCATCTCCTCATGGCGCTTGATGTTGTTGGCCTTACGGCTGGCGGCACCCTTCTTAGCAGCCTTCTGACGATAAGCACCGTGGATGGTCTCCTTGGAGAACTTGGTCGAGTTGTAGGCGTACAGCTTGTCAAAGGCCTTTTGCTTTTCGTCGTAGAAGTCATCCAAGCCGGCGTACTCCTTGTTGTTGTTGGTGACGGTGGTACCGTTGATGCTGTTCTGGCGGGCAATCATGCAAGCCTGAGTGTCGTTGATCTGGAAGTTCTGGTAACCGTTCTTGTTGTCGCGATCCCAGAAGGTAGTGTCGTCAAAGTGGGACTGAACGCCGTTCATGGCGCCGAGAAGGTTCAGATCGTTGTTCTGGTAGCTCTGGTAACGCGTCAGGACGAAGATCGGGAGGCTACGTGAGTTTTGGTTGACTTACTTTCCACAAGTCGAAGATCTTGTTGGGATCGACGACTTGGGAGTAATCAGGGACAGGAAATTTGACTGCGTCGACAGGCTTGACTTCATAGTCGATAGGCTTAACTTCGTAGTCGACAGGCTTGACTTCGCCGGCGACCTCCATGATGTCAGACGGCTGAGGAACCAGAGCAGGAACGTAGAGGTCACCTGGGGCCATCAGGCGAGGATCAAGGGGAAAGTCATAGATCATGGCGTCGCCGTGGTCGAGGTGCATGAATAGAAGATCTTCAGATTGATGTGATTGTTGAGGTAAGGTTGTGCAGTGATGATACTGATGAGGGTCGTGGAATCGTCAAAGTGAGTACTTTGACGGTTGTTATGAGATGGTAGTGAGTGTTGTTCTCGAGTCATCACCTCGATATGATTATACGGCTTTGTTTACTCACTTCACTTCCGCATGTCGATTATTGTTTCTCTCTGGACGGAAATTTGTCTCCCTGTATCTATATAAGTGCACAATACTTTTTTGATCACAGATGAGGCCACAGATATGTCTTGAGATTGTGCCTCTCTTTGGATACTACTCCCTCTCGGAGATGATTCCTGTACTCTGACAGTTATATAAAGAGCTCTGGAAAAATTGGAGACATAGTTGTCTGAGTATGATCTATCTAGATGGCAGAGAATCAGGGGTAAAAGCGAGTGCTTATCTTGACCGCCTCGGGTTCTGATACGTTCAAGAATCTTCGAGACTGCATACATCGTTGTCGACAGATTTATCACGGACTATATGCACGATTAGGATAGAGAACATCAGTATGAGATGAAAGGTGCATTTTCCATTGTTGTGGTTGTAACAATTGCCAGACTACAGCCAGCCCCTTTCTTCATCTCATGGCTTTTTTTGTAGTAACAGTATGTATGCGTTTTGTCACCGTGTTTTCTCAGCCATGCTAGAGAAGACAGAGATTGTCTGGATATCGGAGGTCTCTCTTGTTCTACCCCTGGCGTCTCGGTGAACCCTTCAGTCAACCTTCAGGCCATACTCCTTTTCAGCGGCCTCCTGACGTTCCTCCTTGCCATCAGCGGCCTCCACCATGAGATCACATTTGGCCAGCACGAGAACAGCAACACAAAGCTGATCAATCAAGCCCATGTAACATTCAAGCTGATCACCCTCAAAGTCTGCGTTGATGTTGTTGCGAAGATGAGCCAGGCCCTCGAAGATCGACTGAATCAATTCCTCATGGTGCTTCTTGGTGACGACTACTCTGGGCTGAGCAGCCAAGATCTTGTGAGCGTCTCTGACCTTGTCTTCGTCGTATGTGGTACCGGCGTCGACCTTGCTCTTGCCCTTCTTCTTGATCTCAGCAGCAGGGTCGAGGTAGATGTCGGACATCTCGGAGATGACGAGGGCGTGGTTTGACTGGTCGAGATCTTCCATGGTGGAGCAGAAGTTTCCTGTTGTTTCTAGGGTATCAGTAGAGCAGACAAAGACTATTGGAAAGGGGGTAAACTGACCTTTGTTGGATAAACTCGCGACGCGTGGGAGAAGGAAAAGGAGAGATACAGAAGAGCAAAGAAGCAGGTTTTGTTAGAGTCCGTTACGCTGGAGGCCGTCACGACAGGATGAGATCCGCACAGTATCATTGCCCGTCGACGAGCCCACATGTCGACATGCTGATTCCTCAAAACTACTACCTAATATGATGGAAACTATCTGCATCGGATGGCATGTACGAGGGAAAGGTATGCTATCAAAGTGACTACTCCCACAGCGGCTTTTCCAGGATGATTGGCCCTCATCATAGTTTCTGTACGTTTTAATAGTTGACACTTGACTGGGTAGTTGGAAGGAAAGTATTTGTTTCAGAACAAGAGATGTTAGACACCTGGTGCTTCGTTGTAGTGTATACTTCTAAGATTTGGGGGCTGTGTTGAGAATCACTCCTCCATCTTTCGCCTATCTTCCCTCCTCTTGTTTTGACCTCAGATATGTATATGAGGATAATCCCGCTTCTCAATCCTCTTTCTTGCGCTCAGTTACTGCTCGATCCCTGCCTCTCCGATCCGGTCGGGCACCATACCACCAGAGGTACTCTTCAGTGTTGCCGTCAATCTCCTTGTTGAGCTCCATGAGCAGTTTCCATGCCTTCTCAAATTCATCCCGGTCAGGGATACCTTGCGAAGCCATGTCATGGATTATGGCGGCTACTTTATTACGTAGGCCAATGAGGTAGTCTCTGTCGTCCTTGTCCTGGTCCTTTCTCTTCTTTGTCTCGGCACCCTTTTCGCCTTTGGTTTTCTCCTTGGCTTCATCGACTTCGTCGTCTTCATCCTGCTGTTCATCATGTCTTTTGCGCTTTCTCGACTTTGGCTTCTGAGTTGTTGTAGTGCTGGCCGAATCGTGTTGTTGAACAGGAGAGACGTGATGAGGAGGGCCATCGAGGGCAGAAGTTTGTGATGGGGTTTGTGCAGGCTGGTAGCCAGAGTATGCTTGCTTTTGGTAAGTGCTGAAAGGCTGTACTGGAGGTTGAAGCTCGGGACGGCTAGAGTACTGAGTCGTGTCAGCAGCGTTGGGTGACCTGAGGCTTGAAAGCTCATGGATATCGATACTCACACTGAAGTCCTGAGTCTGCTGCTGGTGTGTAGTCTGAATACCGCTGTTATCTTGGGCAAGGTTGTCCTAAGTGAGGTTAGCCCGTGCTATGGCTCCCTTGCTGAGTGGTAGGCACAGATGATGTTGTTATGCCTTATTATAGGAGAGAAGGGCGATACTCACAGAGAAGAGTTGAGCACTCTCAAAGGTTCCATAATCAATCGTCGGCTCGTCCTGAATCTCAGTAAGCATATCTGACATTGTATACTCTACCATGATACATGATAGTCATGTACGATAACTTGGATGACTTACATAGGGTCGGTGGCGGTCTTGACTGTAGCCGGCAGTCGGGTCATCTTCGCACGTCTGGAGTGTATCAGCTTGATGAATCCAAGACTTTTCGACATCAAGCTCTGGAACAAACACATGATCATGGTATCTACTTACAGTTTCCAGCCATCCTTGGAGTTGAACCACTTCTTCGTAGCTGAGGCTCTACTTCGAGTCAGTATCAGTGCATTGAGGAGCATAGGAGTCCGCTTGTCTCGCATAGGAGTACTCGGGTTGTTGATCGAAACTTACGAGATCGAATAGACCACCTGCAACAGCAGGTACAACCAACGGGTAATCGTCACTCTGATCAAAGTCAGCATCAAAGCACTGTGTATTCAAGTCTTGTCCTCTGAGTTGCCCGGACTGGCACTCGGTTGATGGTAGCCCTCAGTAAGACGATCGTATGGTTATCTATGGCAAGACTGGGCAGGGGGGAACTTACGAAGTCAAGTTTACCTTCTTCAGGAGCTGTCGATGGAACATCGTTGCCCTGTTCGATAATTAGTGATTGCCCGAGATTTCTAGATTCCGTGGAAACTCTCGTGAGGACGACCGTGTAGGCGGCATCGACGCTGACTGCTGTCAATGAAGAAGAAACACTTACGAAGTCATACTGTTCTCCGGTAGGGTCAGAGACCGGTGCATCGTTGTTCTCCTACTCAACCGTCAGCATTGTAAGTTACATCTGGCAATAGCATGTTGGACTAACCATGGGCTGATTCATCTTCGTTGTGGTGAAGTGCCAGTCCTCGCGATGAGATGACTAAGAAGAAATCTTTGCGTGCTTGAACGGCGGTCAATCAGGTCGATATGGAAGTCCGATCTCCAACGAGTCCGTTACTAGTCGAATCAAAGGCTCGAGAGATGCTCTGGGCGGGTTTCCAGATTGGATTCTGTACCAGCTTCTCCATCTTCGAGGTACATGATATGTCTGGTTTAGTTGAGCTGCTATTGCACGTATCACATAGCCGTTGTTATTGTAGTTTACGGAACCTCCTTCATCTAGAGCACCTTTGTCTTGTGATATCCAAGATATGGACGCCTCGAGTATCCATGGTCATTCAGGAGTAGGTATGTTTCAAACTGTTATTCAAGGCCAGATATAGTCAATGAACTTCCTTCAGCCACTCACTTACCTTTTGGCCGAGTCAGAAGGAGTTCTAGCCCGTATGAATCGTCTTTGCCTGGCTTTGATTCCATCGGCCAATCGTGAAGCTCGATTTCATTGCAGGTTCCAAGGCCTATGGTAGAAGATTCCGGATTCGAAAGCGCTGACCACTTCGCTGATCTAAGCGATCTACGGAACCAGGGCTATTTCAACACCCTCAGACTCACCTTTTTCTCCTTTCTTCTTTTCCAAGTAGCGGCAGACACGGTGTCGGCACTGTCCTTGTTTCATGACGAGTGCTTGCTGGAAACAGCTGCCAAGATCAATCCTCTCGTACAAGGAGGATGACACACCTTGCTTTCAAGAGACACTCTCTTCGGAGATGGCTTTTTGCTGGGTGTGAACATTCTTTTACTCCATATACTGACTTTAATTCCAGATCCTTCCAAAACATCTTGCACATCTTCTTGTTCATCGGGCAGGAAAGAAGCGCGCATGTCTTTTTCTGTGGCATTCGTGATTTTGGTCCTGCAAGATTGATACTCGCTTCTGGCGGTACGAGTACACGCCTGGCTTTCAGAGACGCATCTTCGGATGCGTGTTTTTGCTGGGAGTGAACATTCCTTTGTGTTTATTGACTTCAATTCCAGATTTCGTTTTACTGTTTGCGTTTTCTCTTGCTGTGTTGATGTGATTCGAAGCAGCATATATCACGCGTGTGTGCCAATTCTCCAGACACAGAGCGTATAAATTGACTGCGAGATTGATGCCTGTCGAGCTGGTCTCCAGGTGCATGCCCAGCTTTTTGGAGATGCTTTTTCGGAGGCGTCTTGTTTGCTGGCGTGAACATACCTTTCTTGAACTTGTTTGCTCATCTCATGCAAGGTCACTTCGCATCAGACTTTGTAGACAGCAGTCTGCTTTGATACACAAAGAGTGGTTGGTGATAATGGCTTGAACAGGGCACTGCTCGGTTAGAGCTGGAATTTACCACCGAAAGAATCACGATGTTGGCTTTTGCAATGACTTGGGGGAGGACGACGTCTGAAGCTGTGACGTTAGGGTGGCAGTCAGCCAAAAACATTGCACGACAAAAGCAAAAGGATGATTCCGCTGAGGCTCGAACTCAGGACCGCCTGTGTGTTAGACAGAAGTGATAACCAACTACACCACAGAACCAATTGTTGAGGGAGTGTTGAGTAAGACAAAATCGATAGCAATGTATGACGGCGAAGTCCGAAAGTCCAACAGAAAGTCAGCCAACAACCCCGCAGCTTGACAAACAAAAATTCATTCTCGACCCATGAGTCACGGCGAAACCGGATACATTTATACTACTGAGGTGTCAACGCAGTGCGGTACCGGAGGATCATACCGCAACTCGTCCGCACTCAGCAGCAAGCATGGCATGGCCAGGCAGTACCGACTTCTCGGGTCTGCAACAATCGCCGACCGCGACACCCTACACCGGAGGAGACGTGCCGCCGTCGCTGCAGCACATCCAACAGCAGCAGCAACAGCAACTCACACCCACATCATCATCGGCAGCAGGCCCACCGAGAAAGAGAAAGAAGAGCGAGATCCACGATGATCAGAGTCCACAAGCAGACACGTCGGGCGGACTGGCAAAGGCGCACCCAGTGAAGAGGGCGTGCAACCAGTGTCGACAGCAAAAGGTCAGAGCCTACGCGCGACTTTGACGCGTCTGGGCAGCGAGACTGACAAACCCACAGCTACGATGCAACATCCAGACCGAACCAGAGTTCCAGCCATGCGGACGATGCATCAAACACCACCTGACATGCGCCATCGACCCGGGCTTCAA
>SWBH01000301.1:0-13926 GCA_024195465.1 Aureobasidium sp. EXF-8845 | reverse complement strand
TCGAACGAATTTGTGATCTTGGGGTTGTTGGGATCGGGCATGGCGTAGAAGGGTCTGGCACCGGCAGGGAACTTGTCGAGGACGTAGTAATCTGTGCCGTAGACCTGCTTGATGACCTTTCCGAGCTGAATCTCATCGCGAGTACCGAGATCCTCATCTTCGGGAAGGGGGTTGCCATGGTCGTCTCTCCAGCCAGAGTTGTTGAGGAGACGGATACCCTCAGCGAAGGGAATGATGGGAGTCTTGTCAAGCCAGACGAGATCCTCGTGAGGGAAGTGCTTCTTCAATGTGTCAATCTCGTGGCGGTAGTTCTCGTAGACGCTCTTGAACATGAACTTGAAGAGACCATCAAGAATACGAAGAACCTCGTGGTAGTGCTCATCGATGGCCATCTCCAGATCCAGACCGGTATACTCGGTCATGTGTCTGTGTGTGTTACTGTTCTCAGCACGGAAAACGGCACCAATCTCGAAGACTCTGCCAAAGTCGGCAGAAATACACATCTGCTTGGCCAATTGAGGAGACTGGGCAAGGAAAGCAGGTCTGCCAAAGTAGTCGACTTTGAACACACTAGCACCAGATTCAGTGGCACCACCTTGTAGCTTGGGCGTGTGAATCTCCATGAAACCTTGGCCACGAAGGTACTCGCGGAAGAAAGATGAGACACCGGATTGGACACGGAAAATGCTTTGCGAGGTGCTGGTACGGAGATCGACGATGCGGTTGGCGAGACGGGTGCGATCACCAATGTGCTGACGAGCGTTCTTGGTAAGCTCTGCTTCTTCGCGAGTAACTTCGGCTTCAGCGACGTTGAAGGGAAGGGGCTCAGTTCTGGAGCCCTCGACATGCAGTTCGTGGATCGAGACTTCGAGGTTGCTGATGTTGCAGCCGGTAATCTTGCCCTGCTTGGCCTTGGGCTCTTGGACGACAGCACGCACACGCACGACCGACTCGAGCTTGAGGTGCTTGGCCCAGTAGACCATACCTAGCGAGACTCCAGCGTGCTCGTGCAAGACACCCTGCACCAGAGCGGTCTGTTGGCGGAAGGTGACGAAGACACGACGGCTACTGATCTGGCGGATCATGTGGACGCGAGCACGGAAGGTGATCCATTGGCCAACATCTCTCTCAGAGAGCTCGAGCAAGTTGGTCTTCTTCTCGTTGGCAGGCTGCGCAGGAGCGTAGTAGTTGAGGGGCAGAACACCGTACTTTGACTTCATGTCGGTTGTTTCTTCGGCCTCAGCACGTGCTTGTGTCATCTGTTGGAGCTTGCGGTCTGCAGCCGAGTGCTCCTCGGCCTTCTTGATTCTCTCCTCCTTCTGCAGGAGCCTTTGACGCTTGCGAAGCTGTGACTTTGACATGGGCTCGCCAGCGGCATTCAGGGGTCGGCCATCATTGGACGACGAAGACGAAGAACCGCGGCGCAGCTTGTGTCTGAAAGCGCCCAATGGGCTGTGTGTAGCTCTGTGGTGTGAGGTGGAACGAGACTGGCGGCGGTGAGAAAGGTCAGTAGAAGCGCGGCTGTTATCGAGCGACCCGCGCGTGTCGATGGAGGTCGAGTTTCGCGGCGAGGCAAAGCGAGCCTTTGAGCCGACAGGACGAGCTCCATGATCTAGAGACTGGCGAGTGCGATCCGACAAATCTGTGCTGGCTCTGCTGGCAGATGTGGGAGTACCGTTGTCTGAGTTTGAATAGTTACCGCTGGCGCTGGTGCTCCGGCGGTGGTGGCCAGGCACGAGTTTGTGCAATGCCTTCTTCATGGCTAGAAGCACACCCGGGATATAATGGGAATGGGGAGAGTGAAGATGTAGGTGGAGAGGGCGAGAATGGACAGATTGCTAGGCAAAAGAAGGGATTGAATGAGACAGGGAAGACGTTCTCTGGTCGAGGGCTCAAGTCAGAGATTACCGTGGGGGAAACCTCGCAAACCCGTACGTCATTAGAGTTTCGCTCCAAGCCTGCTCACGCCTTATTACTCTGCTACAAGCATTTGGCCTGTAGCAATCGCTGCTTGTCCATAATATCCTGCCCCTGTACTTGTGATCTACACATGCGTATTTCAATCGTCATGTTCGTGTATAGCCATGGTCATTCCTGCTTTTTCCCCCCTACCTGCGGTGCTCTTTCCGTGCTCGTGTTCCACAGCCTCTCTTGCGGCTCTAAAGCGGCTGCTTCGAACCATCAGCTCTCACCAATTTCAAGCCCTCTCCAAAGAACTTCCTTTTCCTTGGCCATGCTTTTCTCGTACCGCAGTTTCATCCTTTGCAATTTTATCGATTCTTGTCTTCTTTCGCTTCTTGTCACGCATCAGATTAGCCCCCTTCTCCTGCTGAATCCTGCTTCATCAGACTCCTGTTTGTTTGTGTCGCCCCGCGATCGCGATTGCTTTTAGATTGTTTTCCCCAAAGCTCTTACACCGTGCACGAAAACATTCTACGTCACCGGTCTCTACATCAAGCCCACTTCCCCTACAACTTCATTCTGTTACGTTTCTATTCTGTATATCTACTAGAATCGTTTGGAGAAAGCAGCCTCAATCCCCGCATTAAATGAGAAGGTTTGGTCGATAAAGTATAGCAGAATACAAATACGGACGCCCTGAGCTTTTTTGCTGGGAAGTAATCGCAGCCGACCACATCCGGTTTTGTATTTATAGGCGGCTAGTGTACTACCCGCCATCCGATTGGAAGCCAAATTCTTGATAGGCGACCCATCGAAATACAGGCACATGCGCCTTCAAATTCTACATCAACACCTCTCTCACACCCGAATCGAGACACAATCGGTCGTGAATACGTACAATCGTTAAAGACTTTGAATCCTTCTCAACATGTCACTAGGTACAGACCACTCTCTACTCAGATGGGTCCCTGAGTGGTTGGCTTGTGGTAAGCTGCCTTGATCTGCTGCTCCAATTCCCATTCCAGCATCCATTCTTGCACGAACTGGAGTTCTTGACTCTGAGCATCGGCCACAACCAATGGTGGAAGAGAAGCGGTGGTCTCGTTTGCGAACAAGCCATTCTCATCCCAGTGGTGAACAGCTCCCTCGATCAGGATGAAAGGCTCGCTAGAGGTGGAGTTACGCTTCTTGGCACCTTGAGCATATGCATGAGGAGTAGCAGGACGCCAAGGGTCAGCTGATCCATCAACAAAGGCAAGACGAGGGTAGGAGATGTCATAGCCGCCGTACTTGTTGACTGCCTCGACATCCGAAGGGGTGGTGATGTTGAAGGCCTCAACACAAACGATGCTTTCATATTCGAGGTCAAGCAGAGAAGAGACGATGGGCAGCTGGCCTGGAGGGGCATATCCGGTCTGCAAGTATCCCCATTCAGAGCAGTATTGGTAAGCCCATGAGCGCCAGCCGTACGATGAAATATCATCTTGCTGGTAGTATGTCGCGTTGTGATTGCTAAAGCACTGGTCCTGGGTACTGCCCCCTCTTCCACAAGGCGTCACAGCAGTGAGGTTCATATAACCAATGAAGTTGAGCATGCGGTTGACCAAAGTCTCTTCAACAGGGTAGCTGGTAGTCTTGATCAGAGACTCGACGACAGGGCGGAGTGAAGCTGTTCTGGGGTACAGTGTTGCATCGGATGAAATGTTATTGCAGTACAGGTCAAAGGCAGGGCTTCCGACCTTGGGATCCCAGTTACGACCTTGCCAGTTCTCGATTCCGCTCGATACTGTAGAAGCAAAGTCGTTGTCGTAGGTAATGTTCTCCAAGCCAAACGCAGTCTTGAGTTGCAGAGTGAGGTCTGTCTGGTTCTTCTTGAGAATAGTGTCCACAATGTGGATGAGAGTCTTCTGTGTCGAGATACACTTGGGAGGTGCATTTTCAGCAATCGGGGTGAAGTAATCATAGTAATCGTAGATGGCTTTGGTAACTCCACTGCTGGAGATAGTTCCCCAAAAGACATCCGGATAGACGACCCTCAGGAAAGCGTTGAAAGCGCCTGCATACGATCCGCCATATCCGATGTATGCAGCTGATTCACTGGTGAGATCCAGATGCTCAAGTCCAGGGAAAACAATGTTTCTTGCAAAGAATGCTTCATCGGCGAGTGCTTGCTCGGTAGTCAGGAAGCGCAGGTTCTTGGTAGACAAGTCAGGGGTGGGGAACGAGGTTCCGTAGTAGCGGTGCTCAAGTACGACACCAATACCATGGGTTGCTTGAGCTAGCTTAGCGAGTATACCCTTGACTAAATAAGGCAAGCGGCCTGAAGCATCGGTTTCACCAGACTGGAGTACGATGACTGGTCCGCCAGGCTGGTAGTGCGATGCATCAAACCAGTATCTCAAGTCAAAAGTTGCATTGCTGTGAGGTTCGTATTGAGAAGAGTTGTGGAAGTGGTCCACCGGTACTGAGATGTTGTATTCGGTGTAGAGCTTCCGGGGATCAGTGTCACGCTGAAAAACGCGTTAGCTTTCGTACTACAACCATCGGCAACGATCATTGATGGCTTTGTGGCATACCTTCTCCAGGCTTGAGAGTGCAACATCACGCTTGTGTTGTCTGCTGCCTAGTGCGGCCACAAGTGGAAGCGCGTGTAAGAATGGTAGAAGCTTCATCGTCACTGTTATTAAAACACGAAGATGGTAGTAAAAGTGATGAAAAGGGAAGATGGATGAGTGTGTGGATATAGATGCGGTGAGCAATTGATCTCGTTCAATGAGACTGCTCAGATCTGAGATCGCGTCATGAACTCCCCTCTTCTGCTTGCATGTTTGCTCGTAAAAGAGGAAGGCAGATAAGACGGTGATCGTCGGCCCGTGAGCACCTTCCACAACAGGCCGACGATCACTTCCAGCCAAGCTTCATGTCCTCGACCACTGCAAACAGCAACAGCAACGACATCAACAAAACACCGCCAATTCGAAGACGACATACTGTACGCTTGAGGCCAGGAACCAGTATCGAGAATTTGAATTGTTCATCTGCTACCAAATGCTGAGCAAAATTTAGTCTGCGAAGCCGTAGCGTCAGGGTGCTACTTGCAACAATAATTTTCGAGTTCTTGAAAGGTATTTTTGACTACTGACATCGTTCCAAAGGTGTATGTGGGCTGAGATACCTCTGTATACTAGCTAAGGCCCTGCAGGTTATGTTGGGGGTGTCGGTATTGCTGCTTAGCAAGTATCTCGCTCAAAATGCGGTCATGACAGTTTTGGCCATTTCCATGCCAACATTTCAACTGACAATTCGTATACTTGACGATCCGCCACGACCAGATGCTCCACACACTCAAATTGGTTAGACGGACATTAAAATTACCTATGCATCCTTCTGAGGCCTCCTGGAGCCTTGCGACAATAGTTCCGGGTTCCTGTTGCTCCTTTCTGACGTGGTGAACCAAAGTTAGAATATATTATTTGGCGTACGAGGGATTAAGGATATCCCAAGCCGCTTTAGCTCATCTGGGAGAGCGCCAGACTGAAGTCAACTTCTGTCTTTCTTGCATCGCAAGGGTATTCTGGAGGCACTGTGTTCGATCCACAGAAGCGGCATTGCTTTTGCCAACGGGTCCATGAGGGCTATCTTTTGCCGGTCCTTGGTTGTTCCCGCACACCTTCATCTCCATCCCCCTCCGCATCGTGCGACAAGCTCATTACGAGATGCAAGCCCGACGGTCACAAGCATCCCGCCGACATTTTTCGTCCGAACACTCTTTTTATCGGAGCCGCTCCTACGCGGAATCGCTCGTTTGGTCTGTTCCCGCTCGAATCTATAACCGAGGTAGCGGTAACTCCCAATCCGGATGTGCCGCCACTGGCTATCATCATCCTACACCATCGTTGTCTCCTGGCTAGGGCAAACAATACTTATATATCTATGTGCTCGTCGAAAAAGTGAAGCAGCAATTCCTCATCAATCTTCCATTTTATACCGTACATTGCCTATAACCTACAGCTGATAATATCCTGTTACGGCAATTGATAACACAGACCTATCTATCGGTCCACCGCTTACACTATCACACAACCTACCATCCTACATCAAGATTGCCTAGCGACAAGCAACTTATATCCAATATTGAAGCTCTGCACAGACAGCAACGACGAAACGATCCTTCGAGATGCTGCGGACAATTCAGACCATCAGAACACCATCCCGGTTGTCCAAACTCCGGTGGTCAAATCAATTGCGTACAGCCGCAACGGCTACCAGCGGCAAGGCCGAGGGAACCATCGCAGACTCATTTGCATCTCTGTCCGGTCAACAGTTTGAAGCACTGGAATCTCGTTTCGCTACTGTAAAGGAAAATCTTATTCGAGGAAACGAGCAAGCCGTCAAAGCATCCTGGGATAGGCTGCTCTTGACATTGAAGGATGAAGTACAGGAAATCAAGCGACATGGCTCATCAATCGTACCCCAAATTGACTTCAAGGACATCGACACCCCGTCTGAGAACTTCAGCAGTGAATACAGAAAGCGCGGTGTTGCAGTGATCAAAGGTGCAATCCCCGAGGCGGAAGCACTGCAGATGAAGGAGGATTTGAGAGAGTACATCAAGGCAAACCCTCAAACGAAAAGTAAGCTCCAACCTCCTCAACTCAACATATGCGCAAGCAAGCTGACATACCTCTCAGGTTTCTCATCGCAAGTCTTCGAACTTTACTGGAGCAAATCACAAATTCGGGCAAGAGGTCATCCAAACCTGCTCAAGGCACAACAGTTTCTGCTCAGCTTTTGGCACTCCAAAGACCCGAACGCATCGTTCTCGGACACACCGATATCATACTGTGATAGGCTTCGCATGCGTGAGCCTGGTGATGCAAAGTTTGCCCTCGGTGTACGTTTCCAGACCCCGCAGCTGAGTTTTTAAGATCGTGCTGACCTTTTTATAGCCACATATAGATGGTGGAAGCTGCGAAAGATGGGAAGAGTCTGGCTACGGCCGAGGCAAAGTCTACCAAAACATCTGGGAAGGTGACTGGGAGAAGTACGACCCTTGGGAGTCCAGCGGCCGCTTGCCCGTGGAGTCAGATCTCTATCAAGGAGCCGGTGC
Organism: Aureobasidium sp. EXF-8845; assembly: GCA_024195465.1. NCBI lineage: Eukaryota > Fungi > Ascomycota > Dothideomycetes > Dothideales > Saccotheciaceae > Aureobasidium > Aureobasidium sp. EXF-8845. The sequence continues at coordinate 6,914 of SWBH01000301.1, read as the reverse complement.
TTGCAGTGCCTTCAGAGCAGCTCAAGGTTGGCTGAGCATGTCTCACTGCAGCGCATTTGAAGGCACTTTGCTTGTCAACCCGCTGCTCCAGCTTGCGACCGCATACTTCCTACTCCGCCCCTTCTTTACTCCCAAAACTGGCCCCTCGTCTCGAGTGACAGTCAATGGAGCTTTCGAGCATGCTGACACCGACGAGTATCTCTCACCCGACAACTGGAAGCTCGAGGACAAACCAAGCTCGTGGCTACAGGGAGCTAACCTGGGACGTGGTCAGGAACTCAACGCGCTTCTCCACCCTCACCTCAATCTACCAGAGACTATGGTGCACATACCAAGAGTACAGCCTGGCGACTATGTGGTTTGGCACTGTGATGGCATCCATGCCGTTGACAAGATCCATGCTGGAAAGAACGATTCGAGCGTACTATATATTCCCGCATGTCCACTCACTGAGCGCAATGCCGAATACTTGGTCCGACAAAGAGACTGCTTTCTGAGAGGTATGCCAAAGCGTGCGACATACACAACAAGAATCATACTAATAACAGTGATATAGGCACTCCCTCACCAGACTTCCCCGGAGGCGTCGGCGAAAGCCAGCACGCCGGTCGCGCGGTGCAAGAAGATATCTCGGCGGTTTCAGGTGTTGATGGTCTACGCGCCATGGGCTTGGAGAAGTTCGATGAGAACACCGGCCGCACACCAGGAGAGAAAAAGGTTATGGCAAATGCAAATCGGATTCTTGGTTTCAACTGAGATAGTGCATGGTGTTACGCGTCCTGTATGGCGCACATAATGACAGCAATTTTACTTCGCCAATCTCATTGTCTGAACATGATTTGGAAGGATGCTTGGTTATCGAGAGATTTGATGATTCAGTTGCGGTGATTGCAATAACATCTTTGTTCAAGTCTCCAGATGACTGGACAAGATAAAGATGAAGATGGCTTGCTTTGCTGCTGGCGGGTTCCGATGAGATCCCCGATGCGCCAAGAGGGCAAGCTCACTGCCGACCCCCCCTTCGGCTTGACCTTCCGGCTCCACTCTCTTGCATCTCTGCTTTCTCACGACCCGAACAATCTCACTTTGTTGCAAAGTTGTGTCGCTGTCATGTTTCTTCCACCAAGCCGTCACCGAAATACTCCGTACGTACCTTACCTCTCAGAGGAACGATGCAATTTATAGACGCGGGAAAAAGTAAGCATCCAATACACACTGCCCCAGAGTTGTACATAACACGCGTAGTGCGACATAACAACATCGACTCTTCCTTCTACAGTAATAACTTCAAGTCATGCTGTGAGTCTTGTATCCTAGGATGATGATGAACAAGGACGGGAAGCAATCTATATTGGCTACCGCGACGCCTTCATCCTTCGCTCAGCCCTCCATATATGCAATAGCAGCACGGCCCCCTGATGCACATGTGCATATGCTGCAACCTGAGGAAGCATCTGAGCCTGATACCCTGGGGTGGTCACTTTATCTTTGCTTGTGATATTATGTGTATCGTACAGCTATTGGACAGACCGACTGTTCTTCCCGTCTACCCTTGCCAATCTCGTGGGGGCTGTTCCGTGTAGACCGGTCAGCGGATCGACAGTACCCTGCTTTGACTGATTATATGCAGCTTTCAAGAGTTCTTCTGGCAGCAGGAGGTACGGTCCCGCAACCAAATCCCCGATGTAGATGGCGTTCTGCTTTGCGGAAAAGGCAGCCACTAGGTCCAGAAGACTGCAGGTAGGTGGGTTGGTTCGATTTGATTGGATGTCACTGCCCCCGTCGACCTCTCATCACGTCAAATCTATATATGCTCCTGCCAGCCATATCAACACGTTCTCTCTTCATCTTGCAATCTCATTCAAAACTTTAAAATCAATTACATGTCCTAGCTTGGAATCATTCACATCACAGCTGTCTTTGTTGGCTTCCAGCTTGACGCTTCTGACCTTCGATTTTTACCACCACGATAGCAAGCAGCCTCTTGTACACTACATAGACCAGTCTCTCGAGACTTATCACTTAAACGTACACCCATTTCATCTGCTCGGGTTGTCCATCAATATATATTCACTCAGTACAATGGATACCATTGCACAGTCTGAGTTCATGGAGTTCGAGGTCGGAAATATATACTACCCCGAGCCGGTCCTTCACAAGGCTTGCGAAGCTCCGTCAGTACAGGACTCGGCATACTCATCTCCTCGACCATCCCCGTCATGGCGACTCCCGGAGAACATGAGTGACAGTTGTAGCGGCACATGGTCTTCTCCTACACCAAGCATCGCCAACTCGCCCTCTCCTAGACCGGACTTTCGTAGTCACTACTCGACATGGCCGCAATCACATCCTGGACATGGCATACAACCCTTCATGTCATTCAACCAAGTTCAATGTCAGCTGGACCTGACTGCGTACTATCAACAAGAGGTCAAACCTCAACCATACTATCAGGATCCGTGCTTCCAATCTGCAGCGTCGGAAGAACATGAACTCGATACCTTTGGTGTAGGAGATTGGACGACAATGGGATACCCGCAAGCTCCTGCGGAGCAGACCATAGAGTCGTCACCTGCTCGCTCATCCGTCATCGCTTCTATGACCGGTCCCTTCTACGGCTCTCCCGAGCGACATACCTGTCCACTCATCAAGCAAGAGGAACCGGAAGAGTACGAGCATACCTGCACCCACTCATTGCCGAAGAAGGATCGAGCCAACAAGTCAAAGACAGCATACCCTTGCCCCTTTCTTCCTTACGGCTGTCCAGCATCCTTCTCTTCCAAAAACGAATGGAAACGCCACCTCAACACTCAACATCTTTCTCTCAGTACATATCGGTGTGACCTCTGCATCCCAAAGCCCGATTCCTCTTCCTCGCCACACCAATTCAACGACTTCAATCGCAAAGACTTGTTCGTCCAACACTTGCGCCGCATGCACTGCAAATCCTCTTCCGAGTCTACATCCGCAATTTACAGCAACAAAACAGCAAGATATGATTGTATCATGATACCCGATACACCTATCTCGCTAGCCAAACAAGCAGATCGCTGCTATATCCCACCTCCTTCGCCTCCGGTCTCCGCCCAATGCATCTTCTGCTGTTCCACTTTCTCTGGCTCGCAAGCTTGGGTCTTGCGTACCGAGCACATTTCTCACCACCTTGAAAGACTGCGTCGTGACGAGGAAGAAGTGCCCAAAGTGGAGAAATGGAGAAGAGATGCCGAGGTAGAGAAATGGTGTTTGGAAGTTGGTATACTCGTGCTGTACCGTGGGAGAGACGGCACAGGAAGGTTACGAGTGAAGACTGGTAAGAGATTGTAGGCGTGTGCCTCATCGCTTGTATCTTGGGTCTCTCTGATGGATTTAGTGTATATGGATGGCTGAATTTGTTTATATGGTGATAGTGAGGACGACTTTTATGAATTATACGAATAGATACCCTATGTTTTTCATCCCTGATACCACTACCCTTTCAACCACCCAAAAGTTGTGCAACACTAAATCTTTGTTGATTGATTTTATTATTCCGGACACTTGTGCGAGGACTTCGGCAAGCTGTGTATCGTATTGCTATCAGGCGGCGGCGAGAATGTCAGACTGTTTCAGATGACTGGGTGCTCTAAGTTTGGAGATTGGAAAACGGGTATATGAGATATTTGACACGGCAGGGATGATTCTCTGATGAGGCAGGATGTTCAATAGTGGCCTTTAAGTCAGAGTATGGATTTATGATAGTGGCTTTCTTGTGAAGAAAATCGACAGATAGCTACCTAAGATCTTGAACGGACTGCCGCCCAATAAACATTAATAGAGGTCGTTGAAGATAAACCCAAGATGGTATACTGTTCGAGGAGAAAGCGAGTATAACAAACGAAATGCTACAGGACATAGCAAGCTTCGGCCATCGGCCATCGGCGAGCAGGAAAGCTTGTGCGACACTCATGAGGCTCCATACCTATATTCTGAGGCACCGAGTCGACTCCTGATTACACATACCGCTTCGTGTCCAGCACACCTAAGCTGAGAGAAAAGTAAGGAGCTATAGTCCGCTGAAAGTTTGCACATCCTTATTTTTTCCAGCGGAGATCATCTTGACATAATGACTCAAACCCATGGTCCATGCAGCATAGATTAAGTCGTGAGCTTGCGGCTGCTTGTCAGCTGTCCGGGAGCTTGTCAGCTTTGATGGTCTGTGATGGTTTTCGGTGGCCAGCTGAAGAAATGCACGAGGCGTGAGCCTCACGGGCCGAACCGCGACGAACCCAAGGCTTGCATTGCCGACGACGACATAGGAAAGATATATCGAAATATAGTTTATGTGAAACTTGAAGTAAGAGCGATTGACTTTGTGAATGAATTCAGACGATTACAACACCAAATTCTTCTATAAACACACCTGGGTATTCGAAAGGTAGAGAAAAAAAAAGGGAAAAGGAAAAGAAAAGGAAAAAAGGAAAAAAAGACACGAAGACAACGCCGCCACCAACCGAATTTACCACCGTCTAAATATGAGCTCCGCGCTAGAATCGAAGTGAGAAGGAAATCTATAGCATAGAGATGAAAAGGAAATACGAAATACGAAATGTCGGTGCATGGAGATTTTAGGCAGCCGAGGAGTGATCAACAATCAATAGGCAGTTTCTCGACGGGAGTGACCGAAGATGACTTGAGGAAGTAAGGCGCAAGCATCTCGTTCGAGGCCCAGCCGTTCTCGAGTGTCGAGAGGGCTTCTTCTCTGGCAGTGTCGACACCCTTGAGCGTGCTACTGCGGAAACCACCAGCACGGTACAGAGCCTTGTAAAGAGCAGTACCGAAGAGACGTCCAGGCACACCAGAGGCAAGCTCAGACACAATGCCCAGTACGAATAGCCATAGAGCAGAGAAAGGCTTCTTGAAGATCAAATGATAGCCGTCATCGCCCCAGGTCTCGCCGAAAGAATCGGTCTCGCTATCGTAGACTGGAGGCAGTGGCTCAGCAGCGTGTACAGCAGTGCGCACAACCACCACCCAGAAGAGCGCGATCTTGCAAAAATCAATCGTTGCTACTGGCGCGAAACCGTCCAAGGTCCACATGCCGAGCAACGAGTAAGCTGCGTTGAAAACAACAGTACCAAAGCCGAGTCTGACGTCGCCGAAAGAGAAGGCTTGCATACCCAGCGCAATATTCGTCAATGCCAGACCAGAGAGGCCAAATGTGAGCCTAATAATGTAGAGCCAGAGAAGCTGTTCGCAGAAGAGACACACCATGTGGCCATATCTGTTGAGCTTGTTTGTATGCCAGAGCTCAAACACAACCAACTGGAAGTTAAAAGAGGACTCTCCAAGGTTGTTCTTGAGATGAAAAGTGTAGGGAAATGATTGGTTGACGGCGATCCACTTAGTCTCCAAGTAGCAGAGGATGAAGAAGCAAATCAGGATGGCAAAGAGAGCGTCGATCGCTAAGGAATGAATCGTGATCCAGTCAAGTGTCGATCCGGCAAGGACAGCAGCCAGAGTAGGAGATGTGAAGTAGACTACTGCAGAGCCCACTGCGGTACCCAGGAGAGAAGTGAGAAGGATAGGCATCTTTGCAAAGAGAACGAATGTGCTCAAACTCAAAAAGGATGATCTCTGAATGATCTTTCGAGTACCAACGTCCTTCCCAGCTCATTATATAAGATCGTGCATTCTCGGATCCGAGGAATCGACTCCTGGGCGAAGAGTCAAGAGCAAGACGGAGCCGGATAGTGTACCGTCGATGCATCATCAAGGAGCCATACATCCGGACGATACGGCAACCTAGATCTTGTTCGCATAGGATAGTTTCTGCAGTGGCGCAGAGTATGATGGTATACCGAGAGAGCCTTAGTGATGGTGTACGAATAGCCCTTGGCCAGGGCGTGACATGCATGAGTAGCTCCGTTGCATGCATGAGAAGCGTGAAGTTTCAAGATGAGGTTACAGCCGTTGGCTTGGATCGTGGCTTAGCGTTCATCCATCATGGGTAGGCGTGATGATTCTGGCCAATGAGAATTGACATTCATCACCATATTTCGCGATGCTCCAAGTAATTTCCCTTTGATCATACCGCATGATCAGGCGTTTAAAGGTTTGATATATCCGTAAGTTGATAAGATAGACAGAGCAAAGCCAGTAGATTGCGCCTGGTGTTCGTTGACAGAGCGATGTTGAAACTCCTAGGATAACGTCATAGTGCTTTGAAGTCGAGGTCTACCATACCAAATCTTGATCGCGTCGCGTATCTGGTCTGGCACCTACCTCTCAGGCATCATTGGCAACCGAGGTTTACACTGACTCAGGAGGAGAGTGGATTCAAGACTATCCAGCCATGGGTCAGTATGCGACACCGATCCTCACTAAGAAGTAGGGATAGTTCTGGGGCGGTCCTGCAGTCCCGGAGCTTTGTTTACTATGAGCCTTAGAGGTGCCGGTTGCGAGAAGGCTGGCAATCAACCTTATGCAGGGACGGAGAACCGTGCGTCAGGCGCTATCCGGGCAGTGACCATCCATCCGGTTCATACCTGACTCTCCTCAGGCAGCGAGTATGGCTATTGAGGAAGGAGAGCAAGTCGCAAAATCAGAGCAAGCGACACGTAAAAGAGGCTTGCCACAAGTAGCAGCAAGCGATGCTTCCTTAAACACTCTTCACAGTCCATTGTCGCAGAGTGATTCACAATATTTGCGACGGGTTCATGAGATGTCAACGTTTGCCTCGGGAGCTTAGACCTGGAAGCCACCATCGTTTGCAAACCGACCTCCAAAAGGGGGCGTTCGCAGAGAAAACCGATTCTGCTCTGGGTCTTCCGCGTGGGCGATCAAAGGAACCGACATGGCGTGTGGCCGTTGAAAACGAGATCACGATGCCGACCGAGACGCATCACCAGTCTCCCAGTCTCGCGGGACTCAAGAGT
>SWBH01000300.1:0-14032 GCA_024195465.1 Aureobasidium sp. EXF-8845 | reverse complement strand
TACCCCAACAAAGCCTCACAGATCCTTCATCTCGCAAGACAGGAACTTGCATGAACAAGTTGAAGGTCTGTTGATGGCCCTTAGTGAAGTGCAACGTGAGGCAGCTCAGACTGCAGCAAATCTCCAGCGCGAGGAAGCCAGAAGAACCAGAGCCCAGGAGATAGTCGCCGACCTACTCGAACTATTCCGCGAGAAGACGACTGTAGATGCGTATCGCAAACAGCGTCGCACGACCCTCCCATCCAGGATCGATCACGAGAAGACTAGGGATGAGGTAACGGCACTGAAGAGACAATCCAACTTTGTCAGATCAGTGACGCAGAGTATCATTGCCGGCAATACTTCTGGTCAAGACAGAGATGCTGGCCTCCATTCTTCCTTGCTCAAGCTTTGTGCTCTTTTCGATGCTGAAACATCGCTCGACTCTGATAGTGGATCCGAGAACGGCGAGACACCACCTTCGCAAGCACCTCTTCCCAGTGAGTACACGGTCAAGCTGGAGAATGAGCTTGTGAAATTGCGCCAGCGGGTGGCTAAGGACCGCACCTACCGCCACATGAAAAGAAATTCGGACCTCAAGGACGCTCGCCTTTCTCTCAAGGCAGGCGAAACATCTTCCTCTAATTCAATCAGAGTCCGTCGCTCTCTCTACCGTGGACACGAAAAGAAGGCATCCCGAGACCTCTCAGGCTCATTCCCCGACATCACAATATCCGTACCTCGCGTGCGACCTCATCAAACCATCCCATCTCCTCGTTCCGCCACCCAATTGCACCGTCCTGGCCCTCCTCTCCGTATGATCAGATCCAAAGACGGAACCGAAATCCGCGCAAAGCCACAGAAATTCGGCTTCGCCAGGAAAGCTACCGATCCAGATATCGGAAGAGAAGGCTCCGGCTCCATCACCCCAACCCCCAGTGCAGCAACAGCAACAACAACAATACCCAAACGCAACTCCTCACTAACATCACAAACCATCCTCTCAACTCCATCTCACACACTTCCTTCGGACGAAACCCTCCTCGTCGAACTCGTGGCAGCGAAAACTCGCGAAGCAACCGCCATCCACGAAAACGAACTCTTGCAGATCTCCATGGACCGAACACGAAGGCAAATGGAACAGCAAAAGGAAGAAATGCAAGCCAAGATCGATGCCATGGAGGCCATGATGTTGGCACAGATGGAAGCACATGAAAATGAAATGGAGAGGATGAAGATGATGATTTCAAGACCGGATACTCCTAGTTCTATGCAGGGTCCTAGTCCGATGGGTACGCCTGAGATGTTGGCGCCTGTTGCTACTGGAGGTGCCGGGGCGAAGGTGGGAGCTTGGGGTTGGTTTGCAAAGGGGAGGACTGTGAGCCACTCGTCTACTATGTGAGGAGATTGAAGAGGGAGGAACATGTAGAGACATGTAGAGGAAGAGCGAAGACGGCCAGGTGGATCAGAGGGCTATGTATGACTCGGGCTTCTTTGTAGTAGCGAGAGCTCCTTTGCTTTGCGATGATGTGTTTACAGGTAGAATGTACAAATGTAGCTAGCTGCAAGAGCAATCAAAGAAACCACCAAAGTCTAGTACTTCTGCGATTCTATATCAAGACATTCTTGTGGTATTTTAGTGTTATCACAAACATCTGCAATGGAAGGAAGCACTGCAGGAGCGGAAGAATAGGACATTGAGTTCTCGAAGAGGAGAATCTAGTGCAACGAAATCTTAGAATACGAGGTTTGCGATCACTACTGAACATAAAAGAGTCTTCCAGGCCTACTCAGCAGCTGCGTTGCACTCGAGAAGAGCAGATCTGGCGCCTTTAGCTCCATATATCCCCGACTTCTCTTCCCAAGCTTTCATGAGTTCTCCGACTTCTTTGAGCGAGACAGGCTTGGTCATGTACATGTCCATCCCATTCGTAAAGGCATCGGTCTGATCTTCTGCACTGGCGTTGCCTGTCAAAGCAACGACCAAGCTGTGATGCGGTTCATTGGATTGTGCCATGGAAACCTCCTTTTGTCGTATGAGATTGGTGGCTTTGAAACCATCCATCACCTAGTTGCGAGGTCAGCGTCGGGCAGTGGTGAGCGGATTGAGATTCTGAAACATACAGGCATACTGATGTCCATGAAGACCAATTGGAAAGGGGTTTGCTCGAGTAAAGCATCTTCATAGACCTTTACCGCCTCACTGCCATCTCGAGCCAGCCTCATGTCCGTGAAGCCACGGCGTACAAAGAAGGTCTGCAGAAGTTTGAGATTGACTTCGTTGTCATCTACCAGCAGTATTCTCGGCTTGACACTCTTGAAATGGTCGCTTCCTATCTGGCCGCCTTCGCTGTGGCTGCGTATGAGCTTGTTGTGTTTCTCGAGTGGCTCTTGGCTTGATAACGGCACGTCGAGGGTCTTGAGTCGTCGACTGTAGGTACCGGGCACTTCGATCTGAGGCGTGGTTCCAGGAATTGGCGGCGCAGGAGATTTCGGTGCTGGAGTGACAGTCATCGACGGGAAAGGAAAGCTTCCGCTAAACGATGGCTTCTTCGTTAGCTTAGACAAATTGTCTGAGTGAGAAAGATTTCGTCTCAGGGTCGGAGTCAACTGCTTGAGTTCAGGGGTGGGTCCGATATCCTCTGAAATGGTAGGTCCAAGAGGTGTCCCAGGAGCCGGACCCCTTCTTTCAAGAGCATGTTTGAGTGCTTTGGCGAATTTGAAAGGTCCAAATGGCTTCGGCATGATGTGCAGTTTGGGATAATCGACGTTTTTCGAGATGACTGTTGTTCTCGAGCGATCTGAACAAAGAATCACAACAACAGCATCAATCTCTTCCAAGATCTTAAGATGTTTCGTGAGGGCGAGGAGATGGACATCATCTACCAGAATAATGTCGGGCTTGGTCTCCATACCTATGTCCCAATGGTGAAGTTCTTCAACTTTATACCAACCATTGATGCAGGCGGCCAGTGCGTGTTTCTGCATCTGATAACCTTCCCGCTTCTGTGGCGTGTCCTCAGGTAGGATATCCTGTTGAAAGTTCACAATCTGAGGTCGAGGTAAGATTGTACGCAATGTTTGGATGTCGTCTTCGTTAGGCCTGTGAAAGCCGTCACGAGGATCTTGTGAGTTGGCGCGTCTCATGGGAATCCTTACTCTGACCTTTGTACCATGGTTAACTTCAGACTGTACTTCAATCTCTCCATCCATCATCTGGACTAACGACCGGACCAGGGAAAGTCCTAAACCAGTTCCTACAATAATTAGAAGGAAGGAAAAGTCTCGCTGAAGGAAGTACGGACCTGGACTTAAATTACATTCTTGGGCGAAGCTCGTGAACATTTTGGTGTCCATATAAGCTTGTGATATTCCTTTACCAGAGTCTTCGACTGTCAATTCAACCATCGCCATGGAAGGATCTGATTCTTTTGTGCTCATCTCTTCGCAGTTGAGGGAGATCTTGATGTAGCCGTGTTCCTGTATCGTGGTTAGCACATATTCCACGTTCGATCTTAGACACCGGTGTTGCTTTACGGTGTATTTCTGTGATGATCGCATGTCAGCATTATCTTAATCAATAATCCTGCTTTTCCATCAATGGTGTTGTCTTACCAGACTGTTTCCAAAGATGTTCATGATAATACGCCGATATGCCCCAGGTTGAGTGACAAAAGTCCAGTCCTGCGGTGGACAGACGTCGAGAATAACTTCCACCGGTGACTGAGGCATGGCTACCAGGTCCTCGAATGTTTTGGCATCGCGTTTTGCTCTGTCTCCGCTGAACCCCAACTCCATGCTTGGATCAGACTTTGCTAAGTAGCCAGTGGTTACTCCTATTTGAGAGTGTTAGGCACAAAACTTTACTGAGTATAGTGTAGTAAGAATCGCACCTTCAATTACCTCTTCTGCAATTGCAGCGAGATTCACATGAGTGTATGTACTGAGGAGAGGCTCAACGCCTCCCTTGACGACATGTGGTCTGACGTTGAGTCTCTCTCCGGGTGGGTTCTTGGTAAACGCGTTCACCTTGCTGTAATCGAGGACCATCTGGATTGTGTCCAGGAGCGTATGCGCGCAACTTTCGGTAGTGTCGATGAGTGATGCCTGGAAGCGTGACATCTCCGTTTCCTGGATGAGCTCGCAAGAAGCTAAGATTCCATGGAGTGGAGACCGTAGTTCGTGACTGACCGAGCCGATAAAGTCACCCTAGTTGTGTCAAGATACAAAATTAGCTATGGATCCGAGTATGGCTGGTTGACTCGAAAGCCTGGATGATGTACCTTCTGTTGATCCGCGAGGACGACTGCACACCTGTCGACTTCAGCTTTCACGCAGTTGCAGAATGCTCGACAGAAAAAGTAGTCGATTTCCAGGGTGAAGTTCCGTTCACTCGAGAGCGTGTAGGCAAGGCAGACCGACCATCGACCAAGGTGGGTGTTCCACAACGGTACGAGGATGATTTCGACAGCTCCAGGAAGATGTGAAAAAAGCAATCTTACGTCAGCCTCTTCAACGTTGCCGTGATGCTGCGGATTTCCAGACTTTGCTCGTACCAGTGCGCCAGTGCGAGGATAGCGCAATTCTGGGAAATGGTATATCTGCCCTCCAGGAACTTTCTTGATGAACTTCAAAAGGGTCTTGACAGGGATCTTAGTAGGCTGTTCCCCATCCAAATGGCACGCCTGATCTGGATTACCAAAAGATGCGACAGAAACGCTGCAAGCGAGTATAGCAGCATGTGTTACAACATTGTCCTTTCTGCTTCCTTCTTCGTCCGAAGGAGTGCGTGAAAGTTGTCCAGTATCAGCAGAGAGTCTGGAAGGATCTCGCTTCGGACCGTTCTCGCCTCGATAGAAATTATGACCTGTGCTGCCTCTTCCTGAAGACTTGGGCGCCGTGTCCAGAATGATCACGCCTCCACCATCCTCGGACAAGGATAAGGATTGCATCAGCAGAGCAGAAGCACGGCTAAAGACTTGGTTGTAATCCCTTCCGCTGTTCCCTGGGGGAAGTTCATCTTCCGAGGACTTGTCCGTGCTATCGCGTCGACCGCTTTGCTTGCTGGTTATTGGAGGGGTTTGAACGCTTTTGCTCGATCTGTCTGGTGGGATCGGCTTTCGATCATCCTGGTGAGAGTCCATGAACGACGCAAGAGATTTGTTCATCTTCATGATCCTGGCAACATCCATGCGTTGTTTGCGGCTCTCCAAATATGTCATGACATTTTCGCTGACCGATGTGAGGACTTGATGAGTTAGTGTGATGTAAGACTAGGCAGGGATGAGGCGAGGCGACGGAGAGATTGTGTGCAATCGATCACCATGTGACTTGCAGCTACAAGTGAAGTGAAAGGGTGGACTTTGAATGCACAGAGTTCAGGAAAACTCACAGAGTAAATGCTGAACAGAGATAGGTTCTCGGACCTTATCGTCCAGGACAAAGACAGTGCCGATTACAATCTTGTTGCTCGTGCGTCTAGAACAATACGTTAGTGAAGCCTCAGCAGTAGAGTGGGTGAGTGATGTACATCGGCACTCCGCAATAGTAGGCAAGCTTCAATTCCTCGACGATATTCAGCTGAGAAAATCTGGCATCGGCAGCCAAGTCGCAGATTTCGAAATAAGCAGGCTCTTCGGTGGTCCCAGCCACTTTTCGGATAGTCTCAGCACATAAGATACCTGTCTTGGGATGGCTCGCATGCTTGTAGAGGGTACGTTAGCAGATTACTAATATGACATTGGCGATGTACCTACGAGAGCCAACGGCCCATCATCCTCATCGACGAAATCATTCGGATTGTGAAGATCCATTGTCCTAGTCGACTCGGCAACATAATATTGAGTATCGCGGTCAATAAGGCTGACTAACGCTCTTCGCATGCCTAGTCGCCAGCACAAAAGTTGCATGTGTGCCGGCAGAGCCGAGTCCCGGTCTGTCAATCGCAGAGCTGATTTATTGCTTGGTGTGTAGTATCTGTCGAGCTCTTGAGCACGTTTCTCGTTCGCTGGAAGCCCGGAGTCGGAGAGTGCTGTCGCAGGTATCGATTGCTGTTTTCCTGCGGGCGCACGACTAGCCATTTCGCAGACAGCGGATCGTAGAGATCGAAAATCACAGGTGTCGGAACCAAGGTCTGGAAAGCCGAATACAATAGACGCGATTAGTTGACAAACGAGTAGTTGTCAGACTTCACATCCAGTAGCGAATAGTCGTGGCACGTCGAAGAATAGGGGCGTTGTGTACAGATGAGGTGGAGGAGATGCAGTAGTAGGTGGGTGGATACTCGGAGAAACGAATGTTCGTATCAGGTTGGGAAAGCTTCTCGTACCAACTTGAACTTCGCACGCGATGATTAAGGTAGTCGCGGTCATAGTACAACATGCTCCTAAGAAGGAAGGTGCAACGAGAGCGTCAATCTAGTAAGAATATCGAATTCACGTAATGCTGGCTCAAAGAATATTTGGGAGTTTCTTACAGTATTGTGCCTCCTAATCAATAGTACTTGATCGACTTGTCGTGGTTTGCGTTATGCCCGTGATCGGGGACGATATTGTGAAACAGCACTTGCAAGATAGTGATGGAAGCACGATCCCGGTATAATTCTGAAGTGGGGGAAACGAATACTTATACACAATAACAGCATACATCATCATTTACATCTTATCAAAGACTTTCGTGCCAAACAAGCTCTCAGTGGAAGTCTCTCTGAAGCGACGTGCATCTTCCTGATCATGGTCAGAATCTTGGTTTGTCGAGAGCAGGGCAGTCTTCTCGTCTGCAGTTCTCGGATGGCTGGTCAAATCGCCAAACCAGTTCTTGCCACCATCGGCAGCTTGCGTCCTTGCCATCTCCTTTTCCTCACAAGCGAAGCGGGGGGCGTCGGCAGGCAACAGATAGCGACGGTGCCATGCGCCGAGGAAGACACCATCAGGATCGACTTCGTTGCGCACGCGTAGGAAGGAGGATAGGTTGTCACCGAACATGTTTTGCATATCGTCGTGAGTGACAGTATGGAAGTTCTTTGCCCAATGAGGCTTGCCGCCAAGGTCCTTCATGAGGTACTCAAAGGCTTCGTAGTAGCGCTCGTGACAAGGAGGGTCCTTCAAGAAGGGACGGTATAGAGTGGCGTTGAGATAAAGAGTGGGGCCGTTAGGATTGGTGTTGTCCATCCAAGGTCTCGGTTGGACGCGAGAGGTGTCGGAAACACGGACTTCGATAGGGGCGTGAACATAGAGACCCTTGTTGCTGACGGGGATGCCGGAGCCTTCTTCGCGGTTGATCCATGCTGACATGCGGGTGATGGCTTCAGGGCCCTTCTCTAGAGGCAAGGCCCACTCGTTGACGAACTGAGAGTATAGACAGTTCATGAGCAGACCAGTTCGCTGAGGCTCGATTCCACTAGTGACGGCATGGTCAGAGAAGCCGTATTGCATACCGAAGACAAACCATTCGATGGCAGGAAGAATCCGAGGGATGTAGTTTGAGACCCAGAGCAAAATCTGGTAGGTATGGAAGCCAACAGAACCTCCATACCAGCTCGAGATTGGGGGTCTCTCTGGCTTGTCTGTCTTGGAGGCAGACCAGACGATAGCTCTCTTCATGTAAGGTAGCCACCAGACACGAGCGAACTCCTTGTTTGTCCACAGGTCCTTGTCCCAGCGCGAAAGCACCCAGTCAAGGGGTTTCAAAGTTTGTTCCCATTCAATGTTTGTGGCATCCGTCATCTCGAACTCGACCTCGGTGATGATTCCAAGAGCACCGAGTGATGTGAGAGCAGCACGGAAGAGGTCCTGGTTGTCGTCGGGCGAGCAGGAAGCGATGGAGCCGTCGGAGAGGGCGATGCGAATGGACTTGACCGAGTCGGACATGAGACCGTGTTTGAGAGTACTGCCATGGGTGGCGGTTGAGATGGCACCGACAATGGACTGATCGTGAATGCTGCCGAGGTTGGGCATGGTGAGACCATGGGTGTTTGCGGCCAAGTTCAGGTCGCGCAGACGGATGCCACCCTGGACAGTGAGACGCTTGCGTTCAAGGTCGACATTAAGGACGCGGCTGTATTTGTCGAGGTTGACCATCCATGATGAGGTGCAGGTAAGATCACTGGGCGAGTGGCCACAGCCAACGACGACAATGCGTCTCCTGCTTCGTCGGGCGAGCTTGATGATCTTCTGGATTTCTTCTGTGCTTTCTGGTTGCATGTACAGCTCGGGTCGTGAGTGGAAGGTGCGGGCCCATGTCGAATGTACGTGCTGCTGGCTGGGCTGGAAGGCGACCGAGGGGTCAACCTCCCGTACATCTGCCTGTAACTTGTCGTCCATGATGCTGGCTGCGAGTAGACAAGTCGTCGTCCATGAGCCACGACTAACTTTGAGACTCTCTTGACATGGCGCCACGCTCACTCACGGTCCTGCAACGCTTCGGTGGCTTTGTGATCTATGCTGCGAATGGTAAGTTTAACCGGTCCTCCTGCATAACATTGCACTTTCTGACGCGTGGATAACATCGACGCGTGATTGTTGAGAACGCTTGCTCAACACACGTGCGAGGCACTGTCCGTCCTCGCACCTGCGCGCCTACCAAATCTTCATCTCGACAATCCATCGCCCAAACTCTTTGATATTGAGCTCCGGCCTCCCATCTTCCTATATATGTATATCCTTGGTAGAGAGCCTTTGATTGGCCGGCACGATAAGGCCTGCATCCTTCCCGAACAAAACATGTCTATTCTGCACCACTTTTAGATCAATCAGCATGCTGTACTGCAGCTAACCACTCATGAGGCTGAGCACCCATACAGCATGCTCAGCCCGTCCTGTCAGCACTGTAGTACATATTGTCCCAGACTTCTTACCTAAGGCATCTCTCGCTCTCTTTTTCTCTCTTTTGTCATCCTTTCTTTCTTTTCCCGTATTGCACAGCTCTCTGCCCAATCGCTTCCTCTGCCTCAGCATGCGTTCCGTTCTCGTATTTGCTTCGCTGCTGTATGTCGCTCGCGCAGACAATAGATGTTTCAACACCCAAGGCATCGCGATCACAGATAGCTCTTTCGTACCCTGTAACTCTAGCGCAGCTGTGAGCGCGTGCTGCGTGAGTCTCCATCGGTTCAATACGCCTTGATAACTATCCTTACACTCTACAGGCCTCGAACAAAGGGAACGGGGACATCTGCATCCAAGGCGGTCTTTGTTACGCACAACAAGGTTCTTATAGTGGCTACATATATGGCAATGGCTGTACCGACAGCTCCTTCGGCGACACGAATTGCCCATATGCCTGCCCCATGGCGAGTAAGCAACCCTCAAGTATCCAGGACTCGCCATGTTTGCTAACATGCTTTCGTAGAAAAGAATGGCTGGAAAGCCTACAACGTGCTTCCCTGTGCACTGGACACTTGGTGTTGCCGTGACGCCTCAGATCAAACAAACTGCTGCAACTCTAGCAACAACATAATCGACACGGACCAAACGACCTACCTTGGAAAATTTATCAACAATGTAATCCCCGGAACCTCTACTACCACCTCGGACGACTCAAACTCTACCGAAGCGACCACGACGGCAACAGTCACGTCAACCGTCACGGCGACTCCATCCAGCGACTCCGACACAAACACCACGACTGTGGTCGGCGCAGCTGTCGGGGCAGTCCTCGGAGTTGCTTGTGTAATCGCATTAGTTGGGCTGCTCTGGATGATGAGAAAAGTAAAGAGTCTGAAGAAAGAGATGGGATCACTCAAGTCACAAGAATCATACAGCACCCCTATGACTCAACCATACAATCCACCGCAGAGTGCACCTCCGATAGTACATACCTACGAAGCGGACTGGAACAACGGGAGGTATGAGATTGATGGTACCGGCAAGTAGGTTGGAAAAACAATTTATATTAATGCATTACAACATATACCTGAACCCGTTCGCCTGTTGCACTGGAGTAGGTCCCGATCTACCCAACGGCTTGCCCTGATCCATCATCTGATTCTGCCTTCTTAAATAAAGATAAGTCGCAGTGGCGCTCGCAAACGCCACCACTGCAGCGCCCAAATTCACCGAAAAGGCAGCCACATATCGAGGAGAGTCGTAGTACAGATAACTCGTCCAAATATTCGGAGTATTACAGATGGCGTTGATGATGGCAATCGAAGCAGCACGTTTGACTGCTGGCTGTGAGAGCGAGCCTGAAATCCAGGAAAGCTGGCAAATTGCAGAACTGTAGAAGCTCAATGGCATCAGGCACATGGCAAAGTAGCGAGCGCCGACGTTCAGAGTGCTGACGGCGATGATGTTTGCAAGGACAGTAATGATCAGCGGTAAGGCGATGTGCAAGTAACGTTCTCCCATCTAGGTTCATTGTCAGCAATAGCACTTCGACTGGCCAAGACAATATACCAACCTTGTCACTGTGGAAGCCATTGCAAAGCATAGCAACCACGCAGAGAAGGAACGGTGGCGCCGTCAACACATAAGTCAGGTTCCTGCTGAATCCTAGACCTTTAACAACTGTCGGGAAAAAGTTGTTCACAGCAGCCGCAGTGTAAGTGGCATAAAGCGTGCTGCACATGAGCCAAGTCTTTGGATCTCTCACAGCAAGCAAGAAGCCCTGCAATGCTGTGACCTCGTTAGAGTTGTCTTGCTGCTTCTGATCTTTTTCATAGTTCCATTTGAGCCAATCGAGTTGCTGTTGTGAGAATGTCCAGATCTTCTTGTTGGAATTAGGGAGGTACAGTACAAAACTGTATGAGTGTTAAACAGAGTGGCCTTGATAGGTATCTCGGCTGCTTACATGAGTGCGATGCCTATCGTGAGTACGCCTTCGATCAAGAAGAGCCATCTCCAACCCTGTAGACCATGATGTCCGTCCAATTTCAGTATGCCAATTGCTAATAGCGTGCCGAAAGCATTGCCGAGCTGCGAACCTGAATAGAGAACAGCAGTACGAAGTGCAACTGTGCTGATTAGCGATGTTTGGGGTCACTACATCTTCGATCGAACTCACTCTGCTTCCTGTTATAGAACATAGAGAGATAGAAGAACGCTCCTGGGAAGAACACTGCTTCGACCAAACCGAGACAAAAGCGACAAGTAAGGAGGCCAGCGTAGGATGATACCGCCGCTGTTGCAGCAGAGACAGCCCCCCAACCCACAACGGCAGAGCAGATCCATACAGCTGGCCATTTTATTTTGCTCAGAACCAGATTCGAGGGAACTTGCATCAGGACTACACATGGTTAGTCTAGTTATAGGTACGGGTTGAGATCATACGTACTATATCCTACAAACAATATACTCACACAGGTGTTGTATTGTTGGACGGTCATGTCCAGATCCACCATTATGTTCGCCAGCTTGCTCGCAGCAATGTTTTGACGGTCCAGATAGTTCCTGCCAACGAAACTTAGCATTGGATGGAAGGTGCTCAGGGTTCGCCAACTCTTACAAAATGTAGAGGATTGTGAGAGCAGGCATCACGATACAATCCAGCTTCAGAGTTGTCCACTTGCCGATTCTATTCAGCTCTTGCTGACTGAGTTCGCGAAGAGACTCAGGGAGATCTTCAAAGTCATGTTGACCATCTTGCACCTTGTCAAAGTTTTCGACATGCTGTATAGCGATTTTGTTCTCATTGACAGACATGATCTTGTATCGAAGTGTGATAAGATGGAAAAGAAAGATATGCAAGAAGAGTGCGTCGAGCCATATACTTATGCTGTTCTCACTATGGAAACAATGGCCTTGAGGGTGCTCTACATGCATGAAACCCCATGGGGTCCAGTGTCGATCATCCATCCCTACACGTTGACCCCCAAACCACATTGAAGGATGTGGTGCGGGGCTGAGTTGACCCCCACGATGCATACTCGCGGATCGTACAGAAGGACATCCTTACCAGTATATCGTCAACTAAGATTACTCCTCACGTAAAACCACCTTGTCAAACATCCAATCATGTCTGGCGTGTTGAGCCTGTTCTCGCTGCAAGACCGAACTGCCGTCATCACTGGCGGGACGAGAGGAATTGGCCAGTCGCTTGCAATTGCTTTAGCAGAGGCCGGGGCCGATATCGTATTGATACAGCGAGACTCCGAAAACGTTGCTACCAAAGAGCAGATCGAGAAGCTTGGGAGGAAGGCGACCATCTACGAAGCAGATCTTGCGAACCATGGTCAAATCAGTGGATTGATCAAGAGGATTGTATCAGATGGCCACGACTTAAGCATATTGGTCAACTGCGGTGGTATACAGAGACGCCACCCTCCCCATGAGTTTCCGGACGGCGATTGGAACGAGGTATGTGTGGGCTCACACGCCTTGAATCGATGACTGACGGCGCGTCATCAGGTGCTTCAAGTCAATCTAAACACCGTCTTCACGCTATGTCGTGACGTAGGAGCCCACATGATGACTCGGCAAGGGCCTCACCGTGGTTCCATTATCAATGTGAGTATCCAATCGGAAACTTCTTGTCAAAGTTCGTGCTGACAACTCTCGAGATTGCATCTTTGGTGTCCTTTCAGGGCGGGCTCAACGTACCTGCATACGCTGCCGCAAAAGGTGGCGTGGCACAGTTGACAAAATCGCTGTCAAACTCATGGGCTAGCCATGGCATCAATGTTAACGCTGTAAGTGTATCAGTGTACTACCGGAATGATACGGCAATAGATTGATCAGCGTGACAGATTGCTCCGGGATACATTCACACCGATATGAACGATGCTCTGATCAAGGATGAAAAGCGGGCAGCAAGTATCTTGGAGCGTATCCCTGCTGGCCGATGGGGCTTGCCCGAAGACTTTGCCGGCTCAATAGTGTATCTTGCAAGTCGAGCAAGTCTGTATGTGTCTGGAGAAATCCTGACCGTGGATGGAGGTTGGATGGGTCGATGATCGCCAGGACATGAGAAAGACGACGACGATGATGACGGATGGTATGGATGTTATCTATCGTCACGGTCTCAGTTCAACACAATGAGGGTATCTTCAAAAACCTCTTGTTGCCGTAGAATGTGTGAATATAGCTCATATGCAGGTAATCAGAAAATGTTGAAAAGTTCGTGTGTTCTTTGCAACTCAGCCGCTGCCATGGGTTGGTTGGAATAATGCGAGCTTGTTGTACACGCTGTGAGTGGGGGTCACAGGCCTGGGTGATCCGAAGCAGCACCAGGGCGCCCGGCTATAAATCATGCTTTCCCACAGTTGATAGTGAACCATTTCAAGCATACCATTCACTATGGCTCCAACATCAACACAAGATTTCGATGCTACTGCGTCCGCACCAATCTCAGGCGGTGTAATGAATCGACTGGAAGCAGGCATCTACGTCCCAACTGTGGCTTTCTTCAAGGACGACGAGGAAGTGGATATTGAGACAACACGAAAGCATGCTCTGAGATTGGCCAGCAGTGGCATAAAGGGCATAGGTCAGGACATTGACATCCTCCGCACCTTATAAGTGCTAACGCTGTACAGTCACACACGGGAGCAACGGAGAAGCTGCACATCTCAGCCACGAGGAACGAGTGCTCATCACACAGACGACCAGGCAAGCGCTTGACGATTCTGGCCATGATGTCAGACTCATTGTAGGCTGCGGAGCGCAATCAACAAGAGAGACGATCAAACTGTGCAGGGATGCCGCATCTGCTGGCGGTGATGCTGCTCTTGTTTTACCGCCAAGTTACTTTGCCTCGCTACTGTCGTCAAAGCTTCTCCTTGAGCACTTCCGGAAGGTCGCTGAGGCTTCACCAATCCCGATTTTGATCTACAACTTCCCGGCAGTCCAAAGTGGTATTGATATAACGTCGGACCAAATCATCGAGCTGGCCCAGCATCCGAAGATTACCGGTGTTAAGCTAACATGCGGCAACACCGGTAAACTGGCTCGAATCGTTACCGCTACAAAGAATACAGACTTCCTGACTTTTGGAGGATCATCTGACTTTCTCTTGCAGACTTTGGCAGTCGGAGGGGCTGGAGTTATAGCAGGATTGGGCAACCTTGCACCGGCGACAAACGTGCGACTGATGGCAGCATACGAGGCTGGCGAGATCGAGA
>SWBH01000299.1:0-14043 GCA_024195465.1 Aureobasidium sp. EXF-8845 | reverse complement strand
ACCCCTCGTAACACCATCCACATCCATCTTTGCCAGAACCTCATTAACAGCTTCGACCACATCCCTCTCTTCCAAAACTTGATGCATAATCTCTCCTTCCTGCCTCCAATACTCGCCCACCTTTGTCCTGAAACCAGACTCTCTCATAACCACATTTCTAACAGCACCAAGGGATCTAAACTTGGCAAGCGACTTCTCGAGGACTCTAGTTTGAGATTCGAGGATGATGGCTGGAGAAGGTGGTAATACGAAAGCGCGGTTTGTGGCAGATGCCCAGATCAAAGCGCCTATTGCCGCGTCTGTGAGGCAGATTGCAAGGTGAGAGACCAAGTTTCTGGTCCAGAAGAAGTTTTCAACGTCAGCGAAGGTGGTAGCGTGGGCGTTACGTCGATGGTCGTATGAGAAGACTGAAGAAAAGTCTGCGATCATGACTGCCACGGCAGAAAGTATGGCAGCTGTTCTCCAGCGAGCGGAGGTTGTGCCGCCGACGAGCGAGGAAGTAGCGAGGCCGAGGAATAGTAGGTGCATCAGGTGTGTTTTGAGCAGCGAGGGCAGGGCGCAGATCATGTAGTTGAGGCCAGCATTCTGAGCTTGTGAGTCGTTGACCAAGGGGCAATTGCACAAGACATCAGGGCCAAAGCGAAGGTATTGTAGTCTTGCTTCTAGCCCTCCGGTTGAGAAGATTTCGCGAAGTGTTTCGTCCTGGGGTTTGTCTGAGGCCAGTCGGTTGAATAGGACAGGCGTCGGTGTTTGTAGTCTTGAACCAGTTTTTGAGAAGATGTTGACGGGTGTCGAGTATGGGAGTGTAAAGAGGAATGACACGACAGCGCTGGCGAAGATGAGGTTCAGAGCACGAGAGGCTGCTGGCGATACGGGTATACGTTGTGCGTTGTTCGGTGCTCGTAGGCTGCGGTAGAAGGCGATTATTCGAGGAAGGAGCATAGGTCCAAAGAAGATAAGCGCCGATCGAATACTATATGCCGACTGTTAGTTCTTGGTCTCTTTTGTCTGTATTCTACAGTGAGACGTACGAGCTCCAGGACACCATGGTTGCGGCTGTGCGATTCTGTTACTGAAGTTGTGACGTGGAGCCCCTCGAGCAAGATCTGTACAGCCCCCAGCGCGTACCGGATTTGAGAGAAGGAAATAAGTAGCTATTGGATACGGATTGCCGACATTGTACAATGATGGTGAATCTTGGAGAGCTGCCATCTGTCCACCGAGCTTTCTCCGCACTTGAACTTCTCGGGGTTCAGGTCCCCTCGGGCCATCCCATGGAGCAAACCTTTACCTCGCTCAACACTGTGCATTGAGATGACATATTTCAGGGACTGGACTCAGAGAAAAGGAATAGTGCCTTTGCGAAGTATTGTATGAGCCATCGGCAAAAGAATGCCTCGTTCTGTCGAACCTCTTTCTCCATCTGAGCAACCTTCAGCTGAGCAATACCATCTTCTGTCGAACCTCGTTCATGCCATCTCGTCTCTGCATTACCTCTACATCCTTCTAGCTCCAGTCTGGAATATTACCTGTAGCCCATCCGTTCTCGTCAAATTCGTAATCCCACTCGCTAGGACTGTCGCACTCAGTATCCTCCCTACCCAGCACCGGCAACTCGTGTTCGATGCGCAAGGAGGTCAACTCTTCACCGTGGTATGTGAAAGAGTCCTCGAGCGGACGGTCCCATGGAGCATGCACTCTGTACATTGAATAGCCCCACTCTGGAAGGCCAGCCAGCGCCGCCACACCTTGCTGGAGATGCCTGCGACGGGGCCAGCAATAGTTCTTGTTCATCTCGTAGAGAGGTGTGTGCATGTCGCAATCCACACGGACTCCGAATTTGCGGTAGTAATCTTCTTCAAGAACATCCAACAGAGCAATCTCTTCTTCGAAGAGAGACTCGACAAAGTTGTGAAATTTCTCGTCCTGCTCTGCTTGGTCCCGACCAAACTCGACAGCTGACATGTTCACATCAGACCAGATTGCGATGAACTTCAGGCTAAGCAACTCAGAAGTACACTTTGCAACACCGGAGAAGGGATCTGAAAATCGTCAGAGAAAAATACCTGGATAACAGTCAAAGCGTATTGGACTCGACTTACTAATGCCTGGGAGTCTCCAGTCCGCTTGGAACTTGAATATGACCTCTCTGACCCTGACCAGGACTTTGATCGGCATTTTCAACCACCCTGACAGGAGGGGGATGGTGAACACCTCTTCTTCGTTGATCTCCTCATCAGATGGTGCGAATCGGTGAGAAGTGTAATGAATCCACAGAATTGAATTGCGAAGACACAACGACCAGTACTCATCTTGAACCTGTTTGCTGACTTGTAAGATGCTCGGGTAGTACATCTGTCGAGATACACCAAGTCGATCTCCAAGTCGCGAGGCGCTGTGAATTTGACATCGTTCTTTTTGTTGTCCATGAGTTCCTCGTAAACCATGAACCGGATTTCTTTCGGCAGGTCGAGAAACCGAAATGGTGGTTCCGGTGTTGCATCCGCCTCCGCTGCGGCGAGTCTTGATTGTGAGCGAGTTTTCATTGTCCACTGCCGTTGGCGAGGAGTGGAGTGAGGAAGGAGGAGCCGGGCCCGATGCTCGCACGGACTTTCACCGGTCGGCGTTGCCGTTTCTCGCGCGAAAGAAGATTTCAGAACGCGATATGAGGAATTCCTCCCGCGCCAAACCAAAATTGTTTACAATTGGACGAGTGTTGTATGAGCCGAGTCGTGGTAAAGTCGAGGCAGGCGCAGTATCACGCATCATCGTGTTCTTGGTTTCGAGCCACACGATGATGGTTCTACCTTGGGACGCATGATAAAGGTAGGCGAACGCAAGTACGAGAGCATTAAGAAGCGAGGTAGTACCAATGACAGCACCATAAGGCCGATAGCTTGCGAACGTCACTATGTTCTCGTTTTAGAGCCACATGGTGACGATGGCACGCCGCGAGGTAAGGATGAGATAGTGATAGGGGCTGGATGGGTGCAGAAGCAGCATACACACATCGCCATGTTCTCGTTCTCGAGCCACACGGCGATGACGGCGTGCCGCGACGCATAGAGAGAGGTAGCGAATGAACGACTCGGAGCATGAAAGAGTTGAACAGTGGATTGCACTGATAACAGCGTCTCACAGCCGACAGGTTGTGAACATTGCCATGTTCTCGGTTTCGAGCCACATAGCAATGCTCACATTTTCCACGCTGTGTGATAGAAGAACAGTAGCTTTACATCGCAAGATCCCTTCCCCAGGGCGTGTGGTATACGCCTTGGTGCATTCGGAGGGCAAGGGGTCAAGCTAAGTCGATACCAATGTGCTTGCTGGTGATGGTCGGGACTGGCAGTGCGGGTGAGAGTCGATGGCAAGTCATCGAGGGTGGTCGAAGGGTGAGTGAGACTGTACGTTTGAAGAAGACAATATAGTCGGAGGAAGAAGATGCATATGGAGTGTAGGAGTTGACGTTGAGTTGTCTGTGACAGGAAGCACGCAGCTGTGCAACCAGTTCAGAGTGGTGGTTGGTAAAAGGTGGCAGAAGACGAGCTAGCCGTCAAGATCTCCGAATCTGAATGCTTTGCGTTGCTGCTTGCTCGCGTTTACAGACTCCTCCACCGATCGTCTGCTCATCGGTTGACGTGCTCGGCAAGGATGAGGCGTAGACTTGTGACTAGAAGAGCCAGCGATAGACTCCCTTGTGATAGAGCAGTCGTTGATTTGGTCCAGCTTCACTTCCCCTGAGGATTAGTTGATGGGAAGACAGAAGCTGGCGCAAGACTGGACGAAGAACGTTCAAGAAGATGAGCAGAGGGCGTTCAGGAACCTGAAAACAAAGCAGCACACGAGGTGCCCATGCGGAGGCTGGAGAGTTGGCAAAGAGGTAGGAGGTGAATACGATGCAGTCAACTGAGGGAAGTGTTGTTGTGGATTGATCCAGCTGTACGTCAGCGGTATAGACTGCCAAGACTACGAGTGAGGGAATTGTCCTACGATGTCGCAGGCAGGCGCGGCAAAGGTTCACGCGTCCAAGTCCTTGCGGTGAGACGAACGATGGCTGTTCTCGGAGTAAGGTGTGAAAATCTCCTTGTTGTGTAAAAGCGGAGCTCTCTCCAAAGTGTCGAAGTTTATTAAATCCAGCTGAAGGCAAGCATGATGAACTCTGGAAAGTGACAATGTTCATGGACAGTATTGACGAATCAGATTTGCTGAACGGGACGTGACAAGAGGAAAAAGAAACGCCAATAGCGAGATTAAACATGAAACATATATAGCAAAAGCCTCTAGAACCGCTCCTTACCAGCACCACCTTTGGGACCATAGGGCGAAGTACGCTTGTACTCAGCCAACTCCTGCATATCCTTCTCCCATTGAGCATCAGCAACAGCACGCTCACGACGACCAGCACGTCTCGACTTGATACAGCAGAAAACAAAGCCAATCAATGCAATAGCAAACACAGCAACCGAACCAGCGGCAATCGAAGCCTGTGCCCACTTGGGGAGAGCTCTGTAGTGTGCCTCAGCACCATGGGGTCTGGAAAGACGTTGGGCAACGGTACTGTTTCCCGCGGCAATCTTGATGGATTCCCAGGAGCCGGTGTTGTCGCCGTAGGTGTAGGTGCTGCCAGAGCTGTAGTCGGCTACATATACGCGTTCCATGGTCATAGTGAAAGGTGTTTGGTGGTAGTCGACGATACCGCCGGCCCATTCGACTGTTCCGTTGGAGTTGGACTCTGGGTCACCTCCTGCCCAGATACCGATCTTGAGTTTCATGGGAGTTTGCGGGTAGTTTTCACCGTGGAGAGCGTCTCCGTACTTCAGGACGCGTACCACCTTGTCGTCCACGATCCATTGTAGTTGCTCTTTTGTCCAGTCAAGAGTGTAGTTGTGTATCGTGCCAGTTACGTCGTCGACATCGTAGTAGATGGCGCGATCGTAGGATGTTGTGTTTCCTTTTCCGAAATAATTGGTCTCCACCGATGTATTGTTTCCACCGAGCCATTCCCAGTCAATCTCGTCGAGGTCATCGGATTCGAGGACGACTGAGGAGACAATACCGACGCCGGGTGCGGCTTTCATGATGACAGAGACCTGGCCGAAGAAGATGTAGAAGTTGGATTCGAGAGTTGGAGCATCGCCTTTGCCGCCAATCTGTATCATGTCAGTCAAGAGCTCTGCATGTCTATCGCAGCAAGTATGTGCGTACCGTGAACTGAGCGCCGACATCAGCGTAGTCGGGTTGTCTACCACCAGTTGTGTTCCAGATCTTGCGGTCTGGTATGATCGAGTCCGTGAAGTTCCAGTCGTGCCATGTGCCAAAGGCTAGGTTTGGTGTGCATGTCGTGTTGAACATTGGGTTACAATCGGAGAAAGTCTGAGCTGAGACCTTTGAGACAGCGGTCGCGGCCAGCACGAGTGCTGCTGTCTTGAAGAAGGTTGCCATGGTGTTTGTTCGGAAGGTTGAGATAGTGTTCGAGAAGTGTAGCTGAGACTCTGGAATTGATGGTCGTGATCTTTTCGAATGAATGAACGCGTGACTGGATTGCACGTCTAGTTGAAGGAGTGTGTATTGAGCAGAATGGCCTCAAGCAAGGGAGTGTGGTAAAAGGAAAGAAAAGACTACTGGCGACACGCAAAACTAGCAGATAGAAAGGGAGGAGGAAAGAGAAGAAGAAAGTGGTGTGCCCAACCTTCTTGAGACCTTCAATCTAAACCTACCGTGGCGTCCGACCCTTATCCACCACTCGTGATTGCTCTTGGATTGACGAAGGGCGTTTCAGATCGCGGTCCCGGCTGCTCAGGGGGTTGAGACTTGCAGTCCGGGAGTGATGAAAGAGGTTAGTGGCTTGCTCTCCGCATTCTTGAGACGCGTACAAATTCTGGTTGAAGATGGCCCCAGAGTTTCACCGGTGCTTGTTTGCTTGTCGCAAGTCACAGTCCTTGAAGACGTCGTGTGACACTCTGTGAGATCACTGCATATAAGCCAAGGTGATTAGGCCTTCCTGCACCTGGATACTGGGCTTGGAGCGATATCAATATCCGGTGGTCTTTCAAAAGACGACATGAAAGCGCTTAACTCTTGGTACAGCAAGGGGCTGAAGACTGCCTCCTTAACGCGCGTTTCAGAATTATGATCTGCTTCAAGACATGCGCCGCAATTCACAACAACACATTAAGAATGATGGAAAAAGTTTGCGATGTGTGCACTTGTACTGTATACGCAGATCTGTGGCGGTGTTTACGTCTGCAGAGAGTGTCGAAGATAGTGACCTTGAATCAACAGACTGTTGGAAGATAGAGAGCGCAAGAACCTCGGTCCGACACTTGACGCAGTCAAGACCACAATCCATCTCTCTCTCTCTCCCACCTCCGCACACTTCCATACACATACAAGCATAAAATGCCTCCATCCAGTCACCAAAGAGACATTTCCCATACCGACACCATAGAGTCTCTCTCAGCCCTCCTGACCCAACTATACACCCTCCACATCCTTCTCCCTTCCCACTCTGCCTCCAACTCACTTTCCATCTCTCAACCACCACACTCGCCATCACCTTCTCTTCTATCAACATGGCAAACAGCAGGAATGAGTGATT
The DNA here is from genome assembly GCA_024195465.1 of Aureobasidium sp. EXF-8845. Classification (NCBI taxonomy): domain Eukaryota; kingdom Fungi; phylum Ascomycota; class Dothideomycetes; order Dothideales; family Saccotheciaceae; genus Aureobasidium; species Aureobasidium sp. EXF-8845. The sequence continues at coordinate 7,445 of SWBH01000299.1, read as the reverse complement.
CTGTTATCCAGACACTTCTTCAACTGCCTTACCTCTCTGGGACAGGAAACAAAGAAATTGCACCAGATACACTAGCATTGGATTATTTAGATGAAAATGGCGATGCTGTGGAGGTGTGGAAAGATCCTTTTTGCTTAAACCCAACCCCAAGCTCGACAGGGGAAGGAAAAGGAAAGCAAAAGGTATATCTAGGTAATGCTATCCCCTTGACTAGTTGTATTGGATATAATGGATGTTTGTTGCTTTTGGATTTGGATAGCAGTATGTCAGACTTTTCCTCTCTTGCTCCCTCTCTTACTTCCTCTCTCTTCTTGTACCTATTCAAAAGTGTGAAAACAGCAAAGGTACAGATGGCTGAAACGATATACTTCTTCCCAAAACAGATCACATTTACGAAATCAGAGATGGGATCAGAGATAAATCTCACTCCTACCACCACTATCCCCATAAACCATCTCTCCTCGCTCTACAACAATACATCAACAACACCAAAAAGTTACATTGGACACACGATCCAGACACAGCAACCTGGCTCCAACTTCCTTCCGATAACGATTGGGAGAATACAGGAAGATACAATGCATTGAAGCAATTGTATCTAGAATGTGGATGGCCCGAGAGATTTGAGAGGGAGGAGTTTATGGAGAAGTATTTGGTTCTAGGGAGGTCGAGGGATTGGGAAGACTAGGGGAGAGTTCAAGGACAGCGCTACCATTGTTGGGTTGATAGCTAATACCTTGTCTGCTTGACAGAGTTTGATTCGTGCTCAAGCTATGTGTACCGGCTCAAGCTCTTGGTATCTCTTCTAGCTATAAGCTGTGCAAAGACTCTATCTTAACGCACTTCTTTCAGCTAACTTTGGTCCTCCTGAGCTGTGTGTGGAAGGCTCACGCGTACAGATGCGTTCAATAAGTTTCCCTATGTTCCTATGTCAAGTCAATAACTTCAACCTTGACCTTTTCGACAGCAGACAATCTCAACGCTCGCGAGTTAGTCTTTCCTCCTTTCTTGTTATGTTCTTTCTGCTCTTTCCAAGCTGCCCTCATCTTCTTGTCGACCTCATCAAGTTTCTCATAATCGATTTGGACCTCGAAGATTCTCGTAATACCATCGAGTCCAAGTTGCTCGACATCAATGAACACAGTGCCCTCCTTACACTTCAAGGACTTGTAGAACAACCATGTCAAGTGCTCCACTCGTCTTTGAGTGTTCATGCAGAGTTCCTGATATCTGCGAATGTGTCGACATTGTCTGTTCTGCGGAGAAGATTTGCAGCTACGATGTGCTTGTAGAAGGTCGTAGGTTTCTCCCTCGGTCCACCCGGTGTGGATGTGGACTCGTACCCATGTTGTATCGTAACACTCCTGCATAAGTCGTCTCAGGTCTTGATTCTGTTGGCGGATAACTTGGAGAGAATGGCTGTTGGTTTTGTTGATACGTGAGGGACTGGCCAAGTTATCTAGATCGTCCAGAGCCTCGAGATCAATGTGTAACATGCCGATATAGCTCTTGATACGCGCATTGAATCCATTGAGTACGGCTTTGATATTGCTTGCGTCAACAACAAAGACGTTGTTTCTCCAGAAATGGCGTTGTGCCTCTCGCCAAACCTCCTGACAGTTCGGGGGTAGAGCGATCAGGGCTGGAGCATCCAAAAAAGCACGAGCATGTGTGTTAATAATCGAAGCAACACAGTGTGTTAGGAGATTGGTGTGGAGAACAGCAGGATCTGATATGTTGATCATGCCAGGAGCCTCCAACGTGTCCCGATATTTGGCCAATCTTTGCATTACTGGCGACTTTTTGAACGCCTCGATGCTGCGGCTTGAGAAGAGTTCAGATGCTATGAGGGCCCGGAACACTTTAGCTTTTTTCGTACGGTAGGTTGTTGGGCGAGTGGGTTGTTGAGTGATTGATTTGACGCCAACCTTCAGCAAGTTGGAACGGTGGAGTCGTCTCTTGATTTTCCTGAGCTCAGTACCCCATTCAGGGAGCCAATCTTCGAGTGTCTTCGAATCTTCGTCCACCTCCAACCTCTTCAGCATCTCTTGTGAAACGTAGCTCTTGTCAGACAGTAGGATGTCGTCAAACTTCTTAGGTCTTTGTAAGATCTGAATTGGAGCGGGAACTCTGGGCAGGGAAGAGTGAGGAAGGATGGCTTCTGACCCATCATCTTGGATGTCGTCGAAGTTGGTCAACCAATGCATCATTCTCTCAGGGCTGTATGGATTGTGCATGTGATAGTCGGCTGAGTATCCTTCATGGTTTTCTGTGTCTCCAGACGGTCCTGGGCAGTCAAAGGGATCTTTACGCATGATTGAGATCGTGGTGTGGTTTAGAGCTCAGCAAACCTCTCCGCGTAAAAAAGTTCGCCGGCATACAGGAGCTCCGCTCTAGAGAATCTGGCTCACAAGGGAGTGGGTTTCGAGACAAGAACGAATATACCGAGAACAAGATGTCTTAAATGTCAGAGCGCAGAGTATGGTGACTCAACCTTTGAGCAGGAAACGTGAGGACGTAGGGCTCAAATATTGGCTGGATGATTGTTGTGGTGGTGTGTGTGATGACTGGAGACGCGGACGATGAACTAATCCATCAGGGTTAAAGATAGGAAACAGAAGAAAGAAGATGATACATACGATCTGTTGAAATGAGTTCGTCCAGGTTACCGAGCATGCGATGCAATGCAGGTACCCGAGCCTAGAAGACAAACAAGTCACTTGCAGATCAATAATATTGTCTCAAGTTAATCGTTGCTTGCAAAAGTAAGACAGGAGAGAAAGCGCGTGAAAAGATTTAGGAAGCAACGACCACAAGGGGAACCAACATGAGCAAACACAAACATCAAGTACGCAAAACACTATTTACTTATGATCAAAAATGTAAGGGGGTATCCAAAAACAACTGCTTCCTTCCTCGTCTTCCTCATATCATTATGTGAGCCTCACTCGATGTAGCTTATATTAGTAAGGCGCTCTACTAACGCCCTCGCCACCTTCTGCATCATCCTCAGTACCGATAGAAGACAACAAGTCTCTAAGGTCCTTCTTGCCCTGTATGCTGGCAGCACCGCCAAAGCCTCTAGCAGAACTCCTGCTGGCAACTCTTCTGCTTGCCGGTCTGTTGACTAAGCCGTCCTGGCGGCCTCTTTCGGAGATAGATGCTGGAGGGAAAGTGCCATTGGTGATGACTTCACCACTGTTAATTCTAAGAGCAGGTGCTGGAGGTGGTGGCATTGTGTTTTGTGATCCTTGCGCAGTGTCCTGAGTAGCTGGGCGAAGGGGTGGAGGGCTGTAGTCGCTAGTGTCGTCTTCGATTTCACCATCTTCAACATCCATCATACTTTCGCTCGAGTCGTCACCAGCGCCGGCACGGTGCATAGACATTGCAGACGAAGGTGGTGCCTGACCAGCGAGTACACGCTTGAGCTCTTCAACACGCATGGCTCCGGAGTTGGTGACGCTGCTAGCACCATCGCCATGGCCAGATGTGCTATTGCTAGGACGACGGCCTCCAGGACTTCTGCTGACAAGACGGCTGCGTACTTGCGAGTGGCTGGTGCCAGTTCTTGCAGGACCAGATTTAGAGGTGCCTCCATTACCAAATGTTTCGGAAGTGCTGCGAGGACTCTGGTATGGGAAATTGTTTGCAGCGCCGAGTAAACGTCGATGATCTCCAAGCGCAACAAGGTTGGTGCCTGACGGGTGTGCAGATGTGGTACCAGCGCGTGACCCACTCAACGATGTTGATCTAGGTACCGCGGCTGCAACAGCTGTAAGGAGCTCTTCCTTGGACCACACTGACATAAGTTCGTCTATGTATGATTGCGGGAGATCGGCCTTGGGTCTAGTGGGTGCAGCCAAGAAGTCGCTGGGAGCAATGTTCAAGGTGGGCAAAGAAAAACTGCGTCCGGGACTTCCGGGAGTGCCAGGAGGTGAAGCGATGCTAGCGCTATAAGCATCCGAGATGCGTTCAATCAGCTGGTCCCGGTGGTCGAAAGGCTTCAGAGCTTGAGACGCAACGGTAGTCTGGGTTAACTGTGTAGGAGCAGAAGCAGCCACTTCTGCGATTCTCGCCAACGATACAGCTGGGACTTGTAGACCGTGAACCCAGATATTAGCTTGCTGTCTGCGCACAATCTCACTCTGGATCTCGTTGCCGACAACGGAGTGTTCGAAATTGAACTTGTGTGCCACTGTCCACAGGTAACCGTGTACCAAGCTACCGAGTCTGACCTTAGCCTGGGGGTTCTCAATTGTCTGGATGTCCTCTTGTAGACGGAGGGTCATAGGCACACCGGAGCGGGTAGCATTTATTCCGAGCTTGGTGATCATGGAAGCAAGCAAGTAGTGCAAGAGCAAGAACTCATGATCAGCCTCGGGGCGATCGGCTAGATGCAAGGCGTCTTCGTATATGGCAAGATGAAGTAGTTGCAAGAAGAAGGAGCGACTCCTCCTACCACCGCGGCCACGTGCTGAAGCATTAGATACCGCTCTACGAGCCATGTTGTTACCGTTGGCGTTGTCTCGCTTGTGCTTTTCAGGAGCAGCTTTGTCCTCAATCTTTGAGTCCTTCTCACGAGTCTCCAAATCCAGCCATGTGCACAGTGCATCCACATAAGCAACACGGACAGGACGGTACGAATCACGCAACAGCCACTGAGTGCCTTCCCAGACACCAATTGGAACAGGGTTCTGGTTCTTGGTAGCTTCATTGGCTGACGGATCGTTACTGTTGGCCACGATAAGAATGCGCTTGACAGAGTCCAGTGCGACCTCTCGGGCAGTGTCAAAGGAGAAGAAGCCATCAGTGTTAGGTCTTTCCTTCAAGTCGCTGCTAGCGGCAGATTCGTACGAAGCACCATTGGGATCCTCAATGGCATTTGCAGTAGCAGCAAGCATATTGGATCCGGTAGAGGCGGGCTTGAGACGTGAGAGAAGAGCCGAAACCATGTCCGAGATCTGATCGGTATAGTAGACATGCTTTGCGAGGTTAACAATGCATTGACGCAAGTGAGTCAGCAGTTCGACTCTGATGGGAGAAGGAGTCTTGACGACTTCCATAACAGGAGACTTTGGCTTTTCGCTGGAGCCGTTCAGATTGGTCTGAGTAGTACCAAGCTGTAGAATCAGGAGGATATGCTGAACTAGACCGAGCAGGATGTCCATGACTGACAAGCCTATTAGGTTGACGTTAGAGCCGAGTATCTGCTCGACGATAACAGCCAGAACGACATGTTGCTGTAAAGCGTCCTCGACGATAGGGCTACGGGTCAAGATCTCGACAGCAGCGAACAAGACAACGAAGCGATCTTGAACGGGGGTAAATTCGCACGCCAGCTTGACCAGCCCAACGGACCAGGCATGGCCGGGATTGTGGCGAGAGATGTAGTCGAGCATGCTCAGGGTAGCCATGCGCACTTGACCACGATTGTCCACATCGAACAGAGCCTTGAAACATTGCATAGCCAGGACTCCAGCCTCTTCCTCAGCAAAGCGATCGGCCTCTTGTGCAGTGCCCCCGGCAGCTCGCGGATCTCCTTCCTCCCTTGTGTTTGTACTGCGGATTGTTTGCATGCTGGGACGCAGTCCTTGCTGAGCATGCTTTTGCTCGTTTAGGCGCTCGTCGAGGGTGGTCAGGTATGCGGCGTCTTGCGAATAGAGGTTGCGTAGGACTGCAGGTAGGAAGACGTTGACTTGTCGGCCGGGTTCGCTGGCGAGCGCCTGGGCTTTGGCGATACTGCGCAATGCCTCGAGACCGGCCTTGCGTAGCTTGAGGGCGTCGCTAGAACCACCGGCCTCCTTATTTGTCTTGTCGGCATATGTTGTCCATCTCTTAACCACATCGGAGAATTGCTGGCGGTATTCGACGTCTGCGGCGAGCGTAGCATGGTTCTGGTCACGACAGAAGGCTTCCCATACAGGGAGACAGGCTTCAATCAGACCCGTGTCGCTGGAGTGGCCCAAGACTTCTTGTAGGATAGTAAGGACATGAGGAGCCAAGAGAGGGAAGGTGTCGACCGAGGAGATGCTGGACGAGTTGAGAAAGGCGGTAAGGATTCCCAGAGTGACGTGGACTGCTCCTATCCTGCCCTTGTATACATCTGAGGCGGTACGCTTTTCCAGGAAACTGCCGACCTTTGTGAGTTTGGCCCTGCGACTTGACGCGTAGTAGACCAGGTAGCTGAGTTCGCTGCCGTTTGGTTTGGCTTCGCTCGCATTGCCTGCCGGGTTCTTTGGTAGTTTAGGGTAGCACTTCAGGATCAGGACCTGATGTTTCGGTCGGCATTTTTGGCGGAGCGCGTTCATGTTGGCTGACAGATAGCCTGAGTCGTGTGTAGACCTGCAGTCGCCTGCTGTGCAATATAGAGACGGCGTGCGTCGACTTCTCTATGCACTCTCCAAGATTGTCGAGAAGTGCTGCTGCCCAACGCCGAATGAGACACGACACGTCGCGGGATGCAATCAACGACGAGACAGGAAACAAGACTCCCCCAAGTCAATTCGTATATCGTAATCAAACCCAGCCCGACTCCCCAGGACCCAATCCTAAAATGTGGCTGGCCCCGTTTGCCTCTTGGCGGCATGCGCGAACCATTCGGAACCCTGTGCGCGTCATTTTGCACTGATCATCCGCCTGTCAGATTAATATCAAGGGGTCGGTATCACTGGGAAAAACATGGCTTTCGTACATCGTGCCTATGGTAGTCGCTACAACAGTCGTGCTGTTTGTCCAGCGCTACGCCTTCTAAATCTCTGTTCTTCGGGATAGAACAGAACCCTGATCCTTTAAATACCAAAACGCCATCTTGTCTTCCCATCAAACAAGAACTCGAAAAATTTGACCTCCAAGAGACTCCTTGATATCCATAGACAAACGTTATCCTTGACTAATGTGCCTCCATCTCCTCATTCGCATTTCTTCACTTTTTCAAAGTTGGCTTTGCTTTCTGATGACACGCTTCCCGCTGCTATCGGGCGTGCGGTACATTGGATGCATTTGCCAGCTGGGTAATTCAGGTTGCATCTAACGACCTGCCATTCCCATGCCGAATCTAGCTGCTCCTATCTTGTGGAACGTGCCGATAGGTTGGAAGCCCCTAAAAGAGTCTGTTAGTTTCTGGTCTTTGAGTTTTGTTGAGACAACACTTACTTGGCAAGATCGATACCGGCTTCGTCGTCCGTGTCTGCACCATAACGTAGAGATCCCATATTCTGTTGCATGCCATTCATGTTGTTCGTTGCGTAAGCGTGACTGTTGAGGATATTGCTGGTGTTGGGGGTGTTGGCTGCTTGCTGCTGATTGTTGCCATTGCCCAGATTCTGCATCGGAGGACGCATAGAGTTGGGTGCTGGCATGCTCGATTGCTCGCGTTGCTGTTGTGTCTGTGCCTGCATCTGCTCTTGCTGACCTGGTTGCATCTCCTGTCGCAGCTCGGGTTCAGG
>SWBH01000298.1:0-14078 GCA_024195465.1 Aureobasidium sp. EXF-8845 | reverse complement strand
CCGGTTCAGAAACCAGGATACAACAATTGGATGTTATCACCTCTATCCACTTGTATGGTCCCCCCAAACCCGCTTCGAGTCTTGTGGTCACGAAGGATTTCCAATAGTGAAATAGGTCCGTGTTTCATTCAACCCACTCCAGCCTCAAAATCCATGGTCTTCTGTTAGCTTGAAGCTGGAGATCCCACAGATAAACGAAGTGTGGTACTGCGGACAGCTTCCCCGACAAAATGCTGTGCTTATTCAGCGCTCTGAGCTCTGCAAAGTTGACGCCAAAATAAACCCCAATCTACACAGCGAATGAAATCTCTTTTGCAACCGAGTTGCTGGGAATTGCTCGAGCCGCACCAGATCCTCTAAACCCTTGATCCTTTCGTGTCGTGCACAAGTTTCTCACCAATGACCTCAAGTGGGCTTGATAAAATCCTTTTCCAAGTTTCGCACGAGATTGCTCGGTCTGCTGCGGCTTTATGGAGGGCTTTGTCCTCAACTATGGTGAGAAGTGCGACTCCTGAAGGAAGATGGTCGATCTGGCCAAAACTTACCGATCTTGGATCTGGGGATCCACAAAGCAAAAAGCTTTGGACAAAAAACTCACAAAACAAGTACGTGCGCCATATAGCAACAGGACCCATCTACTGACGACGTGCAGCAAATGGGAAACTCAAAATCCACAACGTTGCAATGATGTCAAGCAATTTTGAACACACTACTTGAACTCGAGAACATCCACTCACTGAAACTAGGCTCTTGTCCACCGCCTTCCTAACTGTCTAGTTCGAAGGACCGAGCGTGCGACGTACGACGGACGGCAGATAACATAGGTGAAGACACGCGACGGGGTCAGTTGTTATTAACAAAGAGAACAAAAAAGCTGTTTTACAGGAAACAACATACCGCGAATCCGCCTTGGATATCCGAAACTGACACGTATACTCACGACCTCCTGAGTTTTCTTGCTTGGTGCTCGATCTGGATCCTCCAAGCTATGTTTCAGACGCAAAAGTCAGCAGACATGACTCTACAATTCGCATGCTGCTTTGCGTACTGCCACCATACTCCTATAACGCAATTACCTGACTCGCCAACACGCCGATACTCGATTGGCTTCAGACAACCCATGGCACATCACACACCACTCAATCGACTTCGGTCACCCACTTGAAAATGCCATAAAATTGTAGAATCGAGTCAAGAATGTCAGATCGCAAACATCACCCACTACACGCACGTTGGCATGACAAATTGCAGAAACAAGAGTTTTCTCGTCAGTCAGTCAGGTAATCTTAACGACATCGGCTTTCTTTCTGGCAGGATTCAAGAGGTAGGTTCCTCAGACGCAGGACCTGCATTTTGACGAACATGCCAGAAGACATGAGGCAGTCTAGGCGGAACGATCACGATCAAAGTGAATCGTACTGACAGCAGTCATGGATTCGAGTGTCACTATACTCGGCTCTGGGTGTAGTCGACGTGCTGCCTATATCCGACCATTCGACATCGTATGTGTAGAGCTTTCACAATCAAGAAAAGGTTTTTAGTGTGTTATCAAGCTGGCACATCAGAATTTCATTCAAAAAACCAAGACCACATCCACATACAATATTCACATCAAACAAAATATTACACTTCTCTGCACAGAAGAAACTCAGATTAAAAAACAAGATTGATTTGCTTACCAAAAACTCCAAAACATCTTATGACCCCAAAACTCCCATCTCACCTAACGCCAATCTATTTTTCGCTCAACGATGATGAGGGAAGGTGTAGTAGAGACGGCAACGAGCACAGAACCAAGTGCCAACAGCAGTGTTCCATCTGAGGTAACCAAAGCATTGTCCGCAAGTGGGTGTAGTAGGAGGGTGACGAGCAACAGCACCAAGAGAAGTGGTAGTGTGGTTGCACATGGTGACTTTGTGTGTGTGTGTGTGTGTGTGTGTGTGTGTGTGTGTGTGTGTGTGTGTGTGTGTGTTTGTGTGTGTATGTGTCGAGTTGGTTTGAATGAGTCGAGGAAATGGGTATGTAGATGTGTGTAGGGGTATATGTATGTTTCCACGTTGGTGTGGATAGGCTGGTGCTTTGCACAATGGTCTTGTCGTGTGAGGAAGATGAACAAAGGAGAGTCGAGCTTGGTGAATGGGAGATCAAAGGATCGCGAAAGAGCATTCGTCAAGCTTGAATGTAATCCATTCCTGTCATGAAGTGATCGGAACAATGGTCAAAGACCTTAATGATGCTTCGTCTTTATGTCTCGTTTGTACGATCACAATCTGTCACGACTAGCATTGAACCGGACTTGACGAACCATATCACTCTTCACACGAGCAAGGGTCAATACGGTGTTAAGTAGTACAGACAATTCATTTCTGAGCTTGCTTCCATACTCCTTGTTGAACGCCTTCCAAAGCATCTTCAGACATGAGCTTCTTACAATGATACGACTCTAGTGGTAATTGTGGCATATTCGAGGACAGTGGAAGAGATGATGAAGATGTGACAGTGTATCGACGTGAGCTAACTGTATCTTAATTATATGTACCGTGTATCCATGGTCTGTTCCCCCAATGCTTTGTTAGACTCCTATTCCGTGCAGTGCTTCGTAACCTTGATTATATCCACATACTGGACTCTAGTATCTCATCAATTCAATCTCTCCTTCGAAACCGTCCTCGAGTTAACGTCATTACTTTGCAGCAAATCGACTCTTCGCTCTCAGCTTCTCGCCGTAGAAGAAGAGGATAAAGATACCTCCAATACACAAAGTGGTAAGCCCGGCAAGCAAACTCACGCCACCTCCAACTCCCAAGCCCAAGAACATTGGGCGCGAGAACAAGATGGCTGCAGCTGCAAGCGTGGATCTCATGGTATCGTTACCCGCAAATAGACTTCCAGCATACGCAGGATAGACCATTGGCAGATACACAAACACACACTGGAAGAGGATGAACACGCCTATCATGTTGATAACAATACCGATACAACTGACGATCCAGTGAATCTTGCCGTCGCCGGTCCAGGCAAAGATAAACAGACCGATGGGAACCAGGAAGCTAGAGAAAAGAGCTGGGATTAGTCGACGTTCAGGGGCGCCGAAGCCGTGTTCGCGAATCTCTTTCTCGACGACGTAGTAGAGGTAGGCGTAGTACCCTGCTATTGAGATGACGACGCCGACTGCAATGCTGAGGAAGACGAGGCCCATTTCTCCGACGTTGAATCCATAGCGCTCCATGTAGACCAGAGGGAAGACTTCGAAGAAGGAGTAAAAGATTGCGTAACACAGAGCGATGTAGATGTCGGCGTAGGCCTGTTTGAATACGGAGTCAGTACACAGATTAATCATCACCGAGGGGGCCTTTTTGACTTACAATAGCTGGGTCCAGTGCGATCAGCTGAATGGGTCGCCACAAAGCCTCGACAACCATATCATTGAAGCTTCGTTGCGCTTGGTTAATCTCGGATTGAGCCTTCAAGTTTTGATTTCCAGTGAGCGCTCTCAGTCGCTGAGCACGGCGCAAGAGGATCGTCTCTGGATATGTCTCGGGCAGGAACAGGAAAAGTGTTATCCAAACAGGTGCAGCAAGCCACAGTATTTCCCAGAGAGACCACCTCCAGTTCATAGCCGCGACACTAAATCCGGAAATGATAGGACCAAGAGCGGGACCGATACAAGCTGCCGCTGCCCAGCAACAGAGGACATAAGGCAGCTTGATAAGTGAGAACATGTCCTGCAGACTGGCACCACCTGTGGCAAGGATGGGGGAACCGAAAAAGCCTTGCAGAAATCTCAGTACCATTAGTCCAGCAAAGTTGTCTGCCAGAGCAGTAGGCACGCACAAGATGGTGAATATGGCAAAGGTGATGATGTATGGAGGATTCCTGCCAATCTTGGGAATCTCGGACAGGGGAGAGAAGAGCAAAGGTCCAAGTCCATAAGCAAAGACAAAAAGCGCGATACCTAAAGAAGCTGACGTTGCCGAAACGCCGAAATGTTCCATCACGCCTTCGGCAGAAGGCGTATAGATGGCAGATCCTGTGTAAACAGCCGTGGTATAGATACATATCAGGAGTGTGACCAAGCCTTTCTTCGTATTGGACCAGTTTTGAGGATTCGCTTTATCGTCGGTGGTGTACCAGTCCACAAGAATAGTTCCGTCTGATGTACGAACAGGTACAACTGTCTCTGGCCAAGGAGACGTCTCCGATGCGACGGCAAAGGCTTGCTCGAGATCTGCTCTGGTTTTCGATTGCTCGAGAGCGATGCGAGATCCGACTCGTGATAGGGCAGATCGGGTAGTGTTGGTCTTGCTCAACGCATGGCGGCTTCGGTCAGTCTCTGTCCTTGTAAGATGAAGGTCGCTGTTTTGTTCGGCCATGTCTTTCTCCAAGTCATCCTTGATAGAATTGTTGCTGGATGAGAGCGATGGGACCGTTCTGAACAGTTGATTGTCCACTTTCTCGGCATCGGTGTGCGAATAGTAGTCCGGTAAGACGAAGTCAGGCTTCTCTTCAGGGTACTGGAAGACTTTATTTCCTGTTACATATCGAATGAGTTGCCCGATTGGGGCGTCTCGAATAATGTTCGACATGCTAAAGAGGTCGTGGTGCTATGGATGGAAGTTGGAAGCTGCAATATAATGCAAATCGGGTACTGTTTGTGTGATAGAGGAATTTTGATGAGACAGAGGAGTGGCAGATGGTCGTCTGTACCACATACATATACCCTCCATACCAACTTTCATACTTACAAAGCTACTGATTGCGTGCGATTGTCTTCAGTAAGCATGCCAAGCAAGTTCGAGATCAATCACAAATCACCCATGGAGATTAGCAGTGGCAGACGGCTTTTTCTGAAGGTTCCAGCATCATGGTCGTTGGTAGGATCCTTGTGGAATGTAGCTCTTGCTGTGATTGGTTCAAGCTGGCGTTTGTCAGCTGCATCCCTATGCCTCGCTGACAAACGCTCTGTCCAAAAAGTCTTTTAGACACCACCGGAGAGGTAGAAATCTGATCGCTGCCCTAAGAGACGGACGAATATTTAAGCCGGTCTTACAAAGCTATCGTTGTCTTTAAACCTCTCCCTAATGGTGCAAGAAGCACAGCACATCGCTGTCGCAATTGCCTGAGAATATGAATCACTCCCACTTGCTGTATTCATCGCCGAACTTCAGACCGTCAAGAAAGCGTCAAAGTATGAGTCTGCCTATAAAGCTTCCCCGTGTACAAAGGCCTGTGACGTCGTCTTCGTAGATAGATACGTTCTTCTTAGATTTAGGCAATAGAAGGGTAGCGTGTAGTGACTGGAACAAAAACGACAGCGCAAGCGCCGGATGGCGGAAGGCGGGGGCGTCCTTACCGTTAAGCCTTGGCTGGATCACCAGCCAATCAGGCTGGTTCACAACGGCGACCGATCAAACTCAAAATGGCTTTCGATAGACAAGCGAAGCAATTCAACTAATCAAGTTTTGGAAAAGACCACCACCAATGTTACGATGCGCAATCCCAAGGAGGTCCCCAAGGAGCTTGCAGACATCTTCCTGAAGGACCCCTGTTCGCCATCAAAGTCCCGCTGGAAAGTTATGTCACCAAACACGATCATTGAGCTTCCTACCAATCGTGTCAAGCCTTGATACTGCTCAGAAGACACCAGCGCGGGAAACTGGACTTGACAAACATCTCGCCATTCCAAGTCCAGATGATATAGTCATTCCAGGTCAGTCTGTCTCGGAGCTTTGAATTGACAGAAGCACGAAAAGGTCTGGTGCAGACTCTTATGGAGGGAAACCAGCTCAATTAGGCCACTACTCAGCAACACTCGCAGATGGGACCATTGTCCACATCAGCTGGATACCGGTTACTTTATCTCATTCCGAAGATCTAGTCTCGATAGTATCTTAAATCTGGGACCAAACATTCTCTTGGGATGATCCCCCAGCTGTCTGCGCAAAACATCGGCATTCAAGTTTGGACAGATCCGAATCATAACTCCAGACTTCTCACGAAGATCTACGACATTGAGGTAGGTAGAGGTTCCCGCATGGTGTTGCATTACAAGTGGTCTGTCGCAGTAAAAGACTCGGGATTTTCGATTTCACAAAGCAAGAAAGCTCCTAGAGACTGGCATTCCATACGTAAACCACTCTTGAAAGCCCTTGAGAACCATATCGGATGCTTTGGTCGACATGGTTATCTGATGATACTCTCTCCCCCCAGCCCCCATGCTCTTTACCCTGCATTCGAGGCACTCGAGAGGATGTTCGTTTACGATACTGGAATAAATGAGGGTCATTACGTGTCAGTAGTCCTGGATGATAGCACTGTCATCAGTCCAGCTCCTGCAGCGGTGATTGAATCCGATAGAGTTCTGTCTTTAGCGACGATAGTTTGGCAATGGTGGCAACAAGAGCAAGATTCACGAAGCGAGGCGAGTGAAAGTACAACCCTAATTCGAATCATGTACGTATATTGATCCAGTATTCATTGCTTGTACTGATCGCTCCTCAGAGAAGCAAATGCTGCCGGGAAAGTGTTCAGAGTGGAGGTTTGGAGGATGAGTCGTACCACGGACAAGAGCCTCGCCAGGAGTGTCTACAAGATCTTATCCTCGGACGTCAATGGCTCGTTCGTAAGCTCTTGTATCGAATGTCAGGACAAGCTGGATAACCTTCGTCCGGGCACTGATATTCATCTGCGTGATCACGCCAGATCATGTCTCAAAGAAAACCTCGGATGGATTGACAGTGCAGGCAAACTGGTACAAGAAGAATATCCGAGAGTGCGGTCATTGCTCAAACGCCTTCGACGTACAAACCGGTCAGCACCAGGATCTCGACTATTTCTCTCCCAGACACCGTCACCCACGATACCTGAGCCACAAGCAGTTGCCGAGTTGGAAAGATCGAAGCTCAATACTGATACTCGCGAAGAAGGGGCAGCTGCCTCGGCCTCAGACAAAACTGGCACAGGCATATTGCCAAACCAGCTTCTCGAAAAGGACGACAGAGTGGTCTATGGATGGACTGTTCGATTGCATGTCAACATGATATCAGTCAACTGCATCTTCCTTTGGAGACCACAAGTACATAACCTGACAATCACGGACATCACAGATGCAGGTGGATTTTCTCTACGTCAAATTCCTTCACTGGCGTGAGATACTTGGACGAATACCTTGCTTTGGCCCTCGTGTAAAGTCTGCATTTACATTAGAAAGGCCCAAAGTACATCTGATCAGGTTCTCTACGACTCTCGAGATCGTCAAGAGACAAAGAAGCAAGCCCTGGAACCCCACGTCGTCTTTCAGAGGATCGTGGCCTAGATCAATCCTACGGCGTGACTATTTCGCGTGTCGTAGCAAACGAGTCATTTGTTGAGCAAAGAACGATGTTATTTCCTGGTTGGGCATATCTGATCATCTACTGATCCGATGGGAAAAGTGGAGCCGGGTTTCTTGGCTTCGGTGTTGCCGACCGCGTCTCTGATTGCGAGCACTCGCTTATGACAACTCACCCGCGAGAAAGGCTCACAAATGCTCGAAAGACGTGTGGATGCCACCTCTATATGGTCTTGGCTGATGGAACCAAGAGATGGTCGTTGTCATGGGAGTCAATATGCATCTTATCTCATGGTCAAGCACCATCCTTCTCGGCGCGTGAATATCGCACCGGAAGCGTCGACGCCACGGTCCAGAGATTTCAGAACCGCTGCAGTACGGACGAACTCCGAATCAACCACGGAATTATCCATGCAGTCTATATATGAACAGCGCAGTTTTGATCCGCAAGATTATCGCAGATGGACCTTTGTGGCTTGCTGCCAAGCACCGAAGGATTGAGTAGCTCGGGCCCGGGCGGATCTGATAGGTTGTTTATCAGATCCGTTGTCCGGATCTAAGCGTGTTGAGGTAATGATAATCGAAAAGGAGTTTGATTTTCCTTCCAGACGCTGTAGTTCTTGCAGGGTAAGTCGGGAGGGGCATGGCTTGTCCTTGCCTTTTGCTACTCAAGCTCCTCCCAACGGGTCTTGTTTCCCCTTGCTAGCCTTGAACTCGACTTGTGTGGACTGGGATGCGGATCTTCTCGTTCAATTTTTCTTTCTTGTGGCGTGTTGTTCTTTGATTCTGGTATGCAGGGCTTGAACTCGGAATAAGTGGGGGTTTTCATGTGGCATATAACATGCCGGTGGCCCTCCTTGTTCGAGCTCTTGCAAGCCATCTAATTCATTCTCACTCTTCCTCTCCTCCCATCCTCGTCCTTCACCATGAGGCTCAGGGTCCCCAACCTTGTCTCACGACCCAATGAGGTGCCTGTCGTAGCAGAGACTGCTTCTGGAAGCGATGTCGAGGTTGCTGGCTCTCAGGAGATGAACGAAAAGGATGGTCCTCAAACCCAGGTCAACGCCAAGTTTGAAGACGATGGTGTATCTCCAGAGGTGCAACATGGTGTCCAAGTCGCCCAAGCCATCAACCAAGTCTGGTCTCGGGAGCATCTGATTGCTGCATACATCATCATCTGGATCATCAACTTCATGCAAGGCTTTGGCAGTGGCATAACTGGTGTGTTGGTCCTCTGAAGCCTAGCAGGAAACGACGCTAACATCGTTCGTGACAGGCACGTTGACACCTTACGTTACCAGCTCATTCCAAGCACACTCGCTTACCGCAACGACAAGCATCATCTCAAGTTTGATCAGTGGACTCTGGAAGCTTCCCTATGCTAAGATCCTCGATGTTTGGGGTCGTCCTCAGGGCTTCGCGTTGATGGTTGCTTCGACTGTACTTGGTTTTGTCATGATGGCTGGATGCAACAATGTTACAACATACTGTGCTGCTCAAGTCTTCTACCAGCTCGGCTACAGCGCTATCGACTTTACCATCACCATCTTCGTTGCAGATACCAGCAGTCTTCGCAACAGAGCCTGGGTTCGTACTCGAAGCCAACAAGACTTCAAAGATCAGGACTAACATCTTACAGTGGATCGCATACACCGCATCTCCTTGGCTCATAGTAACGTGGTGTTACGGACCCGCCACCAACTCCGTCCTCGAAACAATCGGCTTCAGATGGGGCTTCGGTATCTGGGCCATCGTTTACCCTATAGTTTGCGCTCCTCTATTCTGGCTCATGTGGCACAATATGAAGAAAGCCGAAGCACAAGGCTTGATCCCCAAATACGAAAGTGGACGCAACTGGAAAGAGTCAATCTACTACTACGCCGTTCAATTCGACGTCGTTGGTATCCTTCTCATCGCCACTGGACTCTCGCTATTCTTGCTGTCTTTCAGTTTGTACTCCTACCAAGCTGAGCAGTGGAAGTCTCCGATGATTATCTGTTTCCTGGTCTTTGGTATCATCCTCATGTTCACCTTTTCCATCTGGGAGGCCAAAGTCGCACCAGTGACTTTTATCCCTTGGCATTTGATGAGAGACAGGACTGTCATTTTCACTTTTGCAATGGTCGCTGCCATTTACTCTGGTTACAGTGTCTGGTACGACTACTTCTACAGTATGTTGATTGTAGTTTTCAACACCAGTGTCCGCGATGCCACTTACATCCTCAACATCTACACCATCGGCGCAACTTTCTGGTGTCTAGTCGTTGGTGTTGTGATTCGCTACAATGGACGTCTCAAGTGGATTGCCCTATACTTTGGCGTTCCAGTCAATCTCCTAGGCGTAGGCCTACTCATCCATTTCCGCCACCCAGATACCAATATCGGATTCATCGTTATGTGTCAGATCTTCATCGCTTTTGGAGGCGGCACCTTGGTCATCTGCGAACAAATGACCGTCATGGCTGTCAGCACTCAACAAAACATCCCCGCCATCCTCGCTTTCGAGTTCATGATTGCCAACATTGGTTCTTCCATTGGTTCTGCTATTGCCGCAGCAATGTGGACTGGTCTTTTCCCAGGCAATCTCGCTAAATATCTTCCAACCTCTGCTCTGCCAGACCTCCAAACTATCTATGGAGATTTGACTGTGCAGAGTTCTTATGCTATTGGCAGCCCAGAGAGAGATGGTATCAACAAAGCGTATGGAGAGACGCAAAAGTTGATGTGTGTGGCTGCTACTTGTTTGTATGCTACCATCATCGTGTGGGTCAGTCTGTGGAGAGAGATTAATGTCAAGGGTATGAAGCAGACTAAGGGATTGACCATGTAAATGAAAGATGTAGTTGTCCGCTCGGGTTTGTGTACATCAAAATGAATCTAGATAAAAGTTAATGTTGATGAGATGGTATAGATTTTGCCTTTATTCCCCCCAAAAACAGAATGTATTGCACATTCTTGATTCACCACTGTGTTCTGTTGTCTAACTCGTTTTGGTCTTTTCATGTTGTTTCTCATCTCCATTGATATAGTTCACATTATCTCTTGTCTTGTCTGATGCCGCTACACCATTTCTTTGTATTTCTTTGATGCCGCTACAGGCATTTCTCTTCCACTATCAGAACTCCTTCGAGCACAATTCGTCTGAGTCCTGCTAAAACATACACGTCGGAATTCTCACCTTTGCAACATCATGAACCGAACTTGTAAATTCCGATCTAGAACATCTCCATGCAGCTATAGCAATTGATTTCCCTCAATAAATCACCCTTGTGTCTTTGGAACCCTGTTTTCCCCCTCCTTTTTTTGGTCTTACAGAGTCCAAGTTGTCTCTATGGTCATATCGCTGTTTGCTCTCACCGAGTTTATATATCATACTGCATACCCCATTGGAATTTTATTTCTTCCATTGTCACTATGATGTTGCATCATCCCAAGGAAGGAGCAGAGGTGTGAGCAGGGATATGACAAAAGGGTAGCAAAAGCAAAAAGGCAACGGCCGAAGTACAAGCAATTGGACAATGCAACGGATGGTCGGCAGGCATAGGATAATGTAGCTGCATGTATGCGTGACTCGAGGCAAAGCACTCGTTAAGCGAGTCGAAGAATAAGCAATGATTTACATATGGAAAGCTTACTCAGATGCAGAGGTAGTCAGCAGGAGATCGAAGCAATGTATTCACAAGCGGCTAAGACTATTGTGATTTGGAAGAAATCCGATAAAGACTAGAGGAATGATCGATACAACCACGCTGGAAAAAAAGTCCTCCCTAGAACGCCCTTCGTGATCATGGCCCTAAAGAAATGCAAAACCTGAACCTCTCTTCTACCAATCCTTGACCTCAAAACATCCATTCTTCTCCCTATGAGTGATCCACCTATCAGCCCACCCCTTCATCCTTTCCCTCCCCTTCGCACTCCCAACATTAACAGTAGGAATGATTTTCTCAATCCTCAACGCCGTACAAAACATACTCAGTTCTCTAAAACTCGAGTGTTCAGAATACGGTACTCCGAAACATTTACTCCTATTCGTCGACCCTCGTTGTGGAGACAAATCTTTGATGGAATATGCAGATTTCCAGGACGTGGAGTAGAGAATGTTTTGCACGTTTGGAGTATCAAGACGCGAAGAAGGGGGTTTGTAGTTCCAACCACTGGGGCGGAAACCTATACAGCGGGAAAAGTGGTCGGCGTAGCCTTGGCGGTAGTCGTCGAGTGTGTCGGCGCGGATCTCGAAGATGGGTGTCATATGAACTTGAGCTTCTCGAGGGTCGGTGGTGAGTAGAGAGCTCAATTCTGGATCTTCCAAAGCGCGACAGATGCGTTGTTTGGCTGGCGGTGCGTAGATTTTGGATTTGAGTGCTTTGGCTATGCCGATGCAGATGCGTTCTTTGCCGATTGAGTAGGTGCCTACTACAACCAGGAGGCGAGCGGCTTTTGTGCTTGTCAACTTGCCGTTATTGTGTAATTTCAGTTCTGTCGAGTCTGAGGGTTCTTCTTTAATATTGATATCTGAGTCTTCTTGTTTGAGTGATGGTTGTGAGTCTTTGCGAACGAAACTTGCCATGCCTGCGCTTTCAGACTTGAGGGTATCAAGTACGAGAGGGTCATCATTATATCTCACACACATGTCTGCGCATGCCTTGATGACATCTTCCTGCTCGGGAAATGCGTATTTGGGATTCAAGTAGGTAGTGTCGAGATAGCAGACATCGATCGTCTGCTCCTTGTTCTTTCCTGTGACGTGATCTTGCACGTCAGGTCGAAGCAAAGGATGCTGTAGATGCATTCGACATGCTCTGAAATCGCCGCAATGCAGGACGCGATGAAGCTTTGGATCTGGACCCTTGGTCAAAGGCTTCTCGAACAGATACAGTGATGAGCCAGGGCAATGGTTTGCTGAGATCATAGTCACCATGACACCAGGTGTGCCTGGCACTTCTGTCGGAACCTCCCAGTCCAGCGCGATGACATACTCCGGGTTGACTCGCAGTTGCTGTTTGACCAGATTCGCAGTGACCTTGCTGCAGTAGATTGGGCCATGTGTCCAAGTGCTCGTCAAGCCGACATAGTGATCACTGTGGAAATGACTCAAGAAGTATGCATTACAGCCAGCAACAGCGCCATATCTGAAAGCATCAACAGCAATGTTGGTTTCAGGTAGTATCTTGTAAAAGGGGCATGTGCGCGTGTAACTTGGTTTTCCACGAGAGGCGTTCTCGGCAGCGGCAGCATTGGCCCAAGCCATATCTTCTGATCGACTAGTCATGAGTTTGGAAAAAGCAGAACCTGAGGTACGGTCGCCAAGTGGTTGTTCCTGAGCAGGCTTTGCTGGGCGGGCGGGTTTCTTGAAGTGTGCTGAGGAAATAGTGACTGGCGGAAGTTTCTCCTTCTTTACGGGTAACGGTGTCGGATTACCATCAAGGCAGTTGTTGACATGCACACCGGCATCTGATTCTGCGACTCCAGCCAGGTTGATACTGCAGATGGGACAAGTCGGCCCATCCCCCTCTATGTTGTCGAGACTTTCATCCTGGAAGCTGTCGTCCTGAAAACTGTCATCTTCTCCATCTTCTTGCTTGAGTTGCTCTTGTTCCATCCACAATCTCTCGACATATTCTTCGCCCTCGTCAAAAACATCTTCTTCAAAGTCGTCAGTCCCCTCGAAGTCGCCAAAGTTGTCTTGTTCTACTACTGACGCGGAAGTCGGTTGATGTACCAACGATGGTGGTGGTTTGGGCTCTGTCGTGATGGTCATGGGCACAATGCTCGGTGCTGTGTCGTTGACCTCCTCGTCGTCCTCGCTGTCTGACTCTTCCATGAATGGACCAGAGGCAGCCTTGGTTATAAGTGCGACATTGGCCTCATCGATTGGCGCAGGAGACGGGTATGCAGGCTTGGGTTCGTCTAGACCTTCGTTTGGCGATAGCTTCCGCCTCTTGACAGGACCGTCTTCCTCATTGAAGCGTGGCTCTTGCTCTTCCTCAACCTCAACTTCTTCCACTACTTCCTGACTCTTGACTGGCGAGGACCCAGGGTTGGCGACGAACAGACCATCATCCTTCTTGAAGAAGGACAAGATGCTTGCGTTGGGTTTTGCAGGTGGTTTGACATTCTTGGCTGGTGTTGACTTTTTGGAATTGGCGCTCTCTTTTCGTATGGCCACTGGCTTTGGCTGTTTGATCCCGCTAGATGATCGGGGTGGCATTGTCCTGGTAGCCATGGGTGGCAATCGGGTCGTCGGTATAGCGGGTGGCGGTTTGAGAGAAGGAGAGACGGAGGTAGTGTTTGATGGCGACGGCGGTCTGCCTACTGACGGGAGTACATGGGTTCCTGACAATACTGAATTGTTCTCTCGTGAATTTCGAAACATTGAAAAGGATGCCTTCTGCTCAATCGACTTCTGCCTTGACAAAAGTCGCTGATGACGCTGTACCGAGGTCGTGTGAAAGCGCGTAGATTAGTTTCGTGTCAGTGCCAAGACCAGCTCAAAGATCAAAGAAACGGCAAGTCAACAACACGATTGTCACACTCGTATCAAAAGAGAGAATTCAATATGCTATGCTTGTTCGCATTCCGGTCTATGTGGCATGAACGACAACTCCCCTACTCTGTCACCAACCTCCGCTTCCCTTGAATCCGCCAAACCATGCTCCGTGTTTCACCGTTTGCACAACCACTAACCACCCGATTCTGTCAAAGAGTCTCGGGAATTACTACTAGGAGATTAAAAACGAGAACGAGGGGG
>SWBH01000297.1:0-14085 GCA_024195465.1 Aureobasidium sp. EXF-8845 | reverse complement strand
TTGATGTCTTCTGGATCTACAACATTCACGAAGATTGCCAACAAGTGGAACACAGCTTTGATTGCACTTTTCACATACTACCGTGAGGCTGCTGTCAGTACTGTCGACCTGCTCGATACTATCGTCAAGTGTGAAACCAAGATTCAGACCCGCGTGAAGATCGGCCTCAACAGCAAGATGCCCAGTCGTTTTCCTCCTGCCGTGTTCTACACACCGAAAGAGCTTGGTGGCTTGGGTATGATTTCAGGTTCTCACATTCTGATTCCTGCCAGCGACAAACGTTGGTCAAAACAGACCGATACTGGCGTCACCCACTACCGTGCGGGTATGTCGCACGATGAAGAGACTCTCATCCCCAATATTTTCAGATACATCATCCCTTGGGAGGCCGAGTTCGTCGATTCTCAGCGTGTCTGGACCGAGTACTCGCAGAAGCGTCTCGAAGCCCAACAGCAGAACCGTCGTCTTACTCTGGAGGATCTTGAGGACAGCTGGGACCGTGGTCTTCCTCGTATCAACACTCTCTTCCAGAAGGATAGAAGCACGCTCAGTTTCGATAAAGGCTTCAGAGCTCGCACAGAGTTCAAGATTTACCAGCAGATGAAGAGCAATCCCTTCTGGTGGACATCTCAACGTCACGATGGTAAACTTTGGAACCTTAATGCATACAGAACCGATGTCATTCAGGCTCTTGGTGGTGTTGAGACCATTCTCGAGCACACTTTGTTCAAGGCAACTGCTTTCCCCTCATGGGAAGGACTCTTTTGGGAGCGCGCCAGTGGTTTCGAAGAATCCATGAAGTTCAAGAAGTTGACCAACGCCCAAAGATCGGGTCTCAACCAGATTCCCAACCGTCGCTTCACCCTTTGGTGGTCACCGACAGTAAGTCCTACCCCTTCTTTCCACTTCTCTCAGTCTGCACCGGCTTTGAATTGTCTATCGAAATGCACAAATCTTTCACGTTTGACCGTGTTCCCAATGAGAGCTCATGAACATCGCACTCTCCTTGGACACACCTCCGGCTTGAAAAAGATTGTGCATTTTGATGGACACATTTGCCAACGCATGACTTTTGGAAGTTGTTTATTATCAGTTTGACCATTGCTGACTTACTACTTTACAGATCAACCGTGCCAACGTCTACGTCGGTTTCCAGGTCCAGCTTGATTTGACTGGCATTTTCTTGCACGGCAAGATTCCTACCCTCAAGATTTCACTCATCCAGATCTTCCGTGCCCATTTGTGGCAGAAGATTCAGTAAGTTATTCCGCTACACATTCTGACCAACACTAGCTGACTATTGAATAGCGAATCTGTGGTTATGGATCTTTGTCAAGTCTTCGATCAAGAGCTCGAGGCTCTCGGTATCGAGACTGTGCAGAAGGAGACTATTCATCCCAGAAAGAGTTACAAGATGAACTCTTCTTGTGCTGACATCCTTCTCTTCGCCAGTCACAAGTGGAGCGTCAGCACGCCCAGCTTGCTATACGACACCAAGGACAACATGGGCCAGACTACGACCAACAAGTTCTGGGTTGATGTTCAGCTCCGTTACGGTGATTACGACTCTCACGACATCGAGCGTTACGTTCGTGCCAAGTACCTCGACTACACTTCCGACAGCATGAGTATTTACCCCTCTGCTACTGGTTTGATGATTGGTATCGATCTTGCCTACAACCTCTACTCCGCATATGGACAGTACTTCCCCGGTCTCAAGCAGCTTGTTCAGCAGGCTATGGCTAAGGTTATGAAGGCTAACCCTGCGCTCTATGTTCTTCGCGAACGTATCCGCAAGGGTTTACAGCTCTACGCTTCTGAGAGCAACCAAGAGTTCCTCAACTCTCAGAACTACTCTGAGCTGTTCAGCAACCAGATTCAGCTCTTCATTGATGACACTAACGTCTACCGTGTCACCATTCACAAGACGTTCGAAGGTAACTTGACTACCAAGCCCATCAACGGTGCCATCTTCATTTTCAACCCTAGAACTGGTCAACTGTTCTTGAAGATTATTCACACCAGTGTCTGGGCAGGACAGAAGCGTCTTGGTCAATTGGCGAAATGGAAGACGGCAGAAGAAGTTGCGGCCCTCATCCGCTCCCTGCCTGTCGAAGAACAGCCCAAGCAGCTGATCGTCACCAGAAAGGGTCTGCTTGATCCTCTCGAAGTCCATCTGCTCGACTTCCCCAACATTTCTATTCGTGCCTCGGAATTGCAATTGCCCTTCCAGGCTGCAATGAAGGTTGAGAAGCTTGGAGACATGATCTTGCGTGCTACTGAGCCACAAATGGTGCTCTTCAACTTGTACGATGAGTGGCTCAAGTCCATCTCTTCTTACACCGCCTTCTCGCGTCTTATCTTGATTTTGCGTGCTCTGCATGTCAACCAAGATAAGACAAAGTTACTGCTTCGTCCTGACAAGACTGTCATCACCCAGGAGCATCACATCTGGCCGACGTTGTCCGATGATGACTGGATCAAGGTCGAAACGCAACTGCGTGATCTGATCTTGAATGATTATGGCAAGAAGAACAACGTCAACGTCTCTTCTTTGACTCAGAGCGAAGTCAGAGACATCATTCTGGGAATGGAGATCAGTGCCCCCAGTATGCAGAGACAACAGGCTGCAGAGATTGAGAAGCAGCAAGAGGAGCAAGCTCAGCTCACTGCTGTTACGACAAAGACTCAGAATGTGAACGGTGAGGACATTGTCGTCACCACAACATCTCAGTTCGAGCAGCAAACTTTCGCCTCAAAGACCGAGTGGAGAACACGTGCAATTGCGACATCAAACCTTCGCACTCGTGCCAACAATATCTACATCTCTTCTGAGGATATCCGAGATGATGAAGAGCACTTCACCTACATCATGCCCAAGAACATCCTCAAACGATTCATCACCATCGCCGATCTTCGTGTTCAAGTTGCTGGTTACCTTTATGGTTCATCACCACCCGACAACAAGCAGATCAAGGAAGTCAAGGCTATCGTTATGGTTCCTCAAGTTGGTAACACTCGTGACATCCAGCTGCCTCGCAACTTGCCCGAGAACGATATTTTGAACTCTCTTGAGCCTCTCGGATGGATCCATACCAGCGCTGGAAACGAGACAAGCTACATGACTGCACAGGATGTTACTCAACACGCCCGCCTCATGAACCAGCACGACACCTGGGACAAGAAGACTGTTACTATGACCGTCTCCTTCACACCTGGTTCAGTCTCGCTATCTGCCTGGTCCCTCACCCCATCAGGATACACCTGGGGAGCCGAGAACAAGGACATGTCATCCGATCAACCTTCTGGCTTCAATCCTGGCGCCGGTCTAGGCGAGAAGTCCCAACTCCTTCTTTCTGATCGCATCAGAGGAATGTTCTTCGTTCCTGATGACGAGAGATGGAACTGGTCTTTCATGGGATCAGGCTTCGGTGACAAGGAGAAGGGCCGCATCTATGTTGATGTCGGTGTCCCAAAGAGATTCTACGATGATGTGCATAGACCTGTTCACTTCCAGAACTTTGCTGAACTGGAAGATGTGTGGGTTGACAGATCTGACAATTTGGCTTAAAAGATTGATGGGATGGGGGATTGGTCAGGTGTTATTTTTTGGTATTCAATAGGCATGAAATCAGCATGGCGTTTTCTGTATATAAATTATAGTCACTACGAACGCAAGTAAAAATTTGTACTTCCACCATACACCTCGTCAGGATCTGACTTAAAACTGGCAGTAGCTGATGCGTAAGGTGAAGCGTCTTTTGCTTCGATCATCAACGCAGAGCCGGTCAAACACGATCGTGATTTTCTTGCCCTCGATTTC
Organism: Aureobasidium sp. EXF-8845; assembly: GCA_024195465.1. Taxonomy (NCBI): domain Eukaryota; kingdom Fungi; phylum Ascomycota; class Dothideomycetes; order Dothideales; family Saccotheciaceae; genus Aureobasidium; species Aureobasidium sp. EXF-8845. The sequence continues at coordinate 10,262 of SWBH01000297.1, read as the reverse complement.
CGAAACTCTGCTTCCTTTTTCCGTGACATAACACACTCTGATTTCCTACTTGTCTTTGTTCTTCTAGATAGTACTGGACACATCTATGGCCTCCTGTCTTCTGTGACTGAGGATGAACAGCAAATACACTTTGGCTTTTAATTACTGCAATTGATGCAGTTGATCAATAGGAGACGAACGCGGACGATCCAACTCCTTTCAAACAAGAGCTCTCTTCCCAAAACTACTAGTCAATCGATTTGCATCTAAATGCACGAAGTTTCCGATGCAAGCTGTCTGTCCAGAGAAAGTAGGTATGAAACATATCTTTCCTTGGCCAAAGTCAAGCGCTTCCAAGATATTTCACATCGTTACAACGACATCTGGAGAGCTTGGATGGCAATAGATAGACCTGAGCAGTCCAGAGACTGTGCTGAGGTTTCGATCCGGAAGAAGCCATACCATAATCCTGGTCAAGTTGATAACATGCCTCGCTTCTTGCAAGACGTACGCAGTATGAATCAAGGGCCCTATGTAGTGGATAGTAGATATGATGGACATGTGCGTCGACCTATGACCTCGTCGACATGCAGCGATACTGTGCGGATCCCATCCTGTCGTGACGACCTCCAGCGCGACGGACTCTATTAAAATCTGTTTCTTGCTCTACCGTGTCTCTCCTTTTCCTTCTCCCACGCGTCGCGAGTCTATTCGACAAAGGTTAGTTTACCCCCTTTCCAATAGTCTTTGTGACCTCTACTGATACTCTAGAAACAATAGGAAACTTCTACTTCACCATGGAAGATCTCGACCAGTCAAACCACGCCCTCGCCATCTCCGAGATGTCCGGCATCTACCTCGACCCTACTGAGCTCAAGAAGAAGGACAAGAGCAAGGTCGACGCCGGTCCCACCCACGACGAAGACAAGGTCAGAGATGCTCACGAGATCTTGGCTGCTCAGCCTAGAGTAGTCGTCACCAAGAAGCGCCATGAGGAACTAGTTCAGTCGATCTTTGAGAGTCTCGCTCGTCTCCGCAACCACATTCACGAGGATTTTGAGGGTGATGAGCTTGAGCGTTACATGGGCCTGATTGATCAGCTCTGTGTTGCTGTTCTCGTACTTGCCAAATGTGATCTCATGGTGGAGGCCGCTGATGGCAAGGAGGAAGGTCAGAAGGTCGCTGTGGAGGAGTATGGCCTGAAGATTGACTGAATGGATCACCGAGACGCCAAGGGTAGCACAAGAGAGACCTCCAATATCCAGGTCGTCTCTGTCTTCTCCAGCATGGCTGAGAGAACACGGTGACAAAACGCATACATACTGTCTCTACACAAAAACCATGAGATGGAGAAAGGGGTTGACTGTGGTCTGGCGATTGTTACAATCACAACAACGAAAACACACCTTTAAACTCATACCAATGTTTTCCCCTATTCTATCTGTGCAGATACTCCGTGATAAAGCTGTCTACAACCATGTTTGCGATCTGGAAGGTCCTTGACCGTATCAAGACCCGAGACGGCACCCGCTCTCACCCCTGATTTTCTGTCATCCAGATTCTACTCAGTTGACTCTGTCTCCGGTCTTTTCAGAGCTTTCTGGATGACTACCAGAGTACAAGTAATACTGCAGAGAGGAAGTGGTATCCATAGAAAGGCACCATCTCGAGAGATCTCTGTGGCCTCACTTATAATCTGAAAAGTATTGTGCGTTCCTCCAGACTCAGAGGGACCGATTTCCAGTCTGGAGAGGCGGCGATTCACAGGTGGAAGTGAAGCGAGCAAACAAAGTCGTATAAACGGATCGACGTGACGACTCGAGAACAACATTCACTACCGTCTCATGACAACTATCAAAGTACTCACTTCGACAATCTCTCAATCCTCCTCAGTATCATCACTGCACATCCTTACCTTAACAACCACATCAATCTGAACATTTTCTATACACACATCTCAACCATAACGACGCCATGATCTATGACATCCCCCTTGATCCTCGCCTGATGGCGCCAGGTGACATCTCTGTCCCTGCTCTGGTTCCTCGGCCATCTGACACCATGGAGTCCACCGGCGAAGTCAAGCCTGTCGACTATGAAGTCAAGCCTGTCGACTACGAAGTCAAGCCTGTCGAAGCAGTCAAAGTCCCTGTCCCTGATTACTCCCAAGTCGTCGATCCCAACAAGATCTTCGACTTGTGGAAGGTAAGTCAACCAAAACTCACGCAGCCTCCTGCTATTCGTCCTGACGCGTTACCAGAGTTACCAGAACAACGATCTGAACCTCCTCGGCGCCATGAACGGCGTTCAGTCCCACTTTGACGACACTACTTTCTGGGATCGTAACAACAAGAACGGTTACCAGATTTTCCAGATCAACGACACTCAGGCTTGCATGATTGCCCGTCAGAACAGCATCAACGGTACTCCCGCGACCAACAACAACAAGGAGTACGCCGGCTTGGACGACTTTTACGCCGAGCAGCAAAAGGCCTTTGACAAGCTGTACGCCTACAACTCGACCAAGTTCTCCAAGGAGACTATCCACGGCACTTATCGTCAGAAGGCTGCCAAGAAGGGTGCCGCCAGCCGTAAGGCCAACAACGTCAAGCGCCTCGAGGAGATGGTTGTGGGCATTGTTGAGGAGCTCGTCGCTCTCAGAGACTACCGTGGTGTCCTCGATGACAAGTACAAGCAGCGTTTCGACAGACTCGCAAAGGAGATCATGGCTGTTACTAAAGTCAGACAAACTCCAGAGATCACTGCTAACCTTGCTTACGGTACTACTCACGGCGTTCAAGGTTGAGTAAGGACTGTCAGGTATCCATGCATCGAACAGCAAGGCGGACTCGGAAAGGCGAAGAATCCAGAGGTCTTTTCCACGCTACGATCTCCATACCTTTGGTGTCGACGTCAGAATCATCAACGGGTCGAAGGTGGATTGCAAGAAGAGTGAATGAAAGCGGTAGGCGTCGTGTTACACGCAGAAAGCAGAGAGCAGTTTCGAAAGAACGGCAGCCGTAGAGCACGAGAAGCAATTTCTTTATCGAAAAGTAATCAGAAAATCCAACACCTTGCACCTTCCTATCCTTTGGTTCTATAATGTTGTCTCGATTTGTAAATGTTGTTGAGCCAAATCCTTCAACCCTTCAAGTGGAGGAAGGCGCGAAGTACAGCTTGGAATTGCACGAGCTTCAACCACTCTTCTTGTTCTTGTACACAACAAGACATCAACATCAATATCATAATCGTTTTTCTCATCACCCGCTACATTTTATTTCCAATCGTTAGACCTTCAGCAAGCAAAATCGCAGCTATGGCCCCCACCTTCGACTTCCAAATCGTCAATTACGATGATGGCGAACAGCAGCGCATATTCTCCGTCAGTGGTTCTACAAGCTTGTTCTCACTTCATTGATCTGAAAGATTCCAAACAGTACAATCACGAACGTGAAAGACATATTGTTATAGATATGAACGCCTCACAGGAGGATGTCGGCAACAAAAAGGGTATATCAACCGTCTGGCTCTGTGACTCCATCGGCCACTACTACCCTCTCGATACCGAAGACGACCGCTACGCCAGCATCACATACCAGGACGAAATTCAAGACCGCATGGTTTATCGCCTCGCTGTCGAGGCAGTCGCGTTTTGCCATCCCAGAGACTATTCCGATGATTCTATCGACAAAGATAAACATTTCGAAGAGTTCCAGAGAGCTTTATCAATCATGGCCTCCCACAATCGCAAGATCAACCAGCGCTAGGAGGACACCAAGATCTACCGCGAACACAGAGAACTCAGCCGACAGGACATCGAGAGGAGTGAATACATTCCAGAGCACAACATCGGTCCATCCTGGGAGAGTGTCCAGGATATCTGTCGAAGACTCAAGAATCTTGAAGCCGATCCAGACAAAGAGATGCAGGTCCACATGGCCTTGCTACAAGACCTGCTTGACGCTCTCCAACTCGATATCTCCCAGAACAGGTCCGAAGATCCAGAAATGGGAAAAGATCGTGCTGCGCACGTGGCAGAAGCTGAGCGACTGCACCACGCCCGGCTGGGTAAACGTGCACAGTATCAGCTGTGTATCCATGACTTAGGTTCTTCCAAACATACCCGGAATCAAGAGTGTACTTAGGAACAACACAATGCCGACGATCTGGAGCGTGGCCAGCCAGGAGAGCATGCTACGGAGCAACAGCGTTCCGAGATTTTGGAGCAGTCACAGCAAAGAGATCTCATTGAGCCAGAGATACGCAACCGACACTTACCTGCCCCATTTCCCCTGTGGAGACAAGAACTGGAGGAGCAGAAGCGTATCAAACGAGAGAAGCGACAACAACAGCTGAGTGCAGCCAAACAGAGGGTAAAAGACTGCTTCGAATCATGCTTCGATAAGACGAAAGACTGCTATATATGGTGCTCCAAGAAGACAATAGCCCTTGGGAAGTGGTGCTCTAAGAAGACAAAGGCTTGCTGTACGACATGCGTCAACAACGCAAAGTCCTTCGGTCCGTCTTGTATCAAGAGGGCAAAAGTCTTTGGTAAGTCGTGCTTCGAAACGTCAATAATTCTCGGTGCGGCATTTGGCAGTGATACAAAGGTCTTCGGTGAGTCTTGTTTTGAGAAGGCAAAAACTTTCGGCCCATCATGCTTGAAACAAGCAAAGGTCGGTTGTCAGTGGTGCAGCAACTTCATGAAGGCCTGCTGTCTGTGTTGCTTCGATAGTTTGAAGTTATACTGCCAGTGTTTCTGGGAATGTGCGAAGCTTTGCGGTAAATATGGCTGGAAGCTCGCAAAATGGTGCGGTAAATATGGCTGGAAGTTTGCAAAGTGGATTGGTAAACATGGCTGGGATTTCGCAAAGTTGTGCGGTCAACTATGTTGGAAGTTCATCAAATGGATTGGCACAGGAGACTGCTCCAAAGACTTTTGGGATTGCTGGTTCATGGGCGACTGGGATAACCCTGCGACAGGGGAAATTGTTTTGATATTCCAATGATGAGTCCTGGACGGCCCACCCGAGTGGCACTTTATCTAGTCATTCTTCTTCTGTCCATCACTGAAGTCAGTGAAGGGACTTTACAGTGTTCATAGCGAAGGCTTACTGGCTGGTTGAGAATCCTCACTATCTTTTCCAAAGTTTCCCTCTTGCAGAGTCACCAAGTTCTATCTCTACACTGATCCACACCCTCACTCTCCCTCACGATCTCGCATGGGAGACTGGTGTCGTTCAACATGTCAATTGTTCTCTGTCCCGGTAATGAGATCGAAACGATCGACTTGACAAGCGATTCAGAACCTAAGAAAGCTCCAACCAATGTAGAAGTGAACTTTCACATCGTCGAGGATACCAAAAGCTAACATCCAAACAGCACACCCAACACTTCGATGTCCAACTCTACGTCCTAAATCATCAGCAGAGCTTGAGAAACAAAACTACAATCTGGCACCGCAACGCAGAAGGTTCATTCCATGCCACCGAACAACTAAACCCTTCTCTGTATCATCGTGAACGAAAGCTCTACCTGGATAGAGATGGCCAAGTCGACGAGCAATGGGCCAATCAGAAATGGCAGCAATGGTCGGAACGAGACTTCCATCCTGCCGTGGAAGCTTTCCTTGACTACAACGATCCCAATCCTGAAACGATCGTTCTAAACAATTTGAAGCAGAGTTTGAATCATGGAGATACTGCTCTCCAAAGTATCTGGGCGGAAGTTGCTTGTGCGGAAAAGGTACTCGAGATTACAGCTATGGCTCCAAAGTCTCGCGTTTCAGATGGTATGCCAGCAGCCATCAAGGATATTCTGGCTGATCTGGCGGGTCATCTGCGTTTTGTCCAGAGTGCTCAGGAGGAGTCGAAGAGGTATCTCGCATCTCTGGGCCTTGCAGTCAGATCTTTGGTACGTCTCTAATCATACCTCTCCCCATAGTACCCATACTAAGCACCACCAATCACAGATTAGAGCAAAATCCATCTCGGAAAAAGTCAACAGGAGACGAGAAGCAGAAGACGAGAAGATGATCGATACAGTAAAATCCCTCAAGGAGTGTCTGGAAAACCACTCAAGACTCGTTGATATCGTTCTCGGAAGATCTGAGCCATTGGTACAGCAGGGTACTGATCTTATGCAAGCTATGTTGTCTGAGATGTTCGGTTTGCCTGCTCCTGTCATGCGGGAATTCGAGGAAGCACACATGCATGAAGTCGGGAAACACTCCATGGAAGAGACCGACGAGGGATCTGCAAGAGAATCCGAGTCTGAGTCAGAGTTGACAGAGTTTTCCGAGGAGGAAACTTCACCTCAGGACTGCATGGACATTGAAGCGGTCGAAGATTCCGAGACAGATTCTGACGGACATGACAGCAAAAACATTCTCAGCGATGCATCCGATGGGTTGTCGGAATATGGGAGAAGACTGGAACAAGAGAAGCGCGAAAGAAGACTGAGACAAGAGAGGCGACAGAGAGTCAGAGACGCAAGAGAAAGCTTATACAAAAGCTTCGGCTTGACGGTTGAAGAGACCGAAGAAGATCAAAACGATATCCACGAAGAAGAAGACAGAAGAATCAAGCGTCAAAAGAGAAACACCGATACCCAGGAAGGGGAAACATTCAGAAGCAACATTACTGTTCGAAAGCAGCCCGCGATTCTCAGACAGACTACTCTAGGCTTCAACAAAATCCGAAAGAGTAGAAGACTATTCTCCCGCAAGGAATTGAGCCAGGAAGCTACACCTAAGAACGACCAGGAAGAAGCGGAAGGCTCGGTGAGAAGTAATCCACGTAGAACATCTTCCAAACGTCCAGACTATTGTGGCTACTTCCTTGATAAGAACGGCTGTTTCCCCAGAGAGCAGCAGACAAAGGGCGACAGAGGATGATGGACCGGAAGATTGATGTGGTAGACGTGATTGAGTATGAAAGACACGAAGAGCTTAATGAAAGGTGTATAAGAGAAGAGAGACGGACAAGTATGATTTCGACGCAAGGGGGTTAGCTATCAAAGAAACATCGTTGTGAGACCTGGAGCGAAAATTTCCCTGTTCATTGTTCCTTACAATCTTCCAAATCGAGTGCCAATTCTTTCAAGAAGTGTACGCATTACCCTGTAGCGTATTGTTGGTGAAACTGTTATACACTATACCCGTCCCACTGATCGCATTACCAGCACTGTTAATCAAAATCCCAGGTGCATCCATGAAGTAAGCATATCTAGCCACGTCAGGCTGTTGATCCAACCACGGCATGACCTTCTGTAACAAAGCTTGCAGTTCAGCATCGGTATAACTGAACTCATTGTCGAGTCCAAACTCGGTGATCCAGATGGGTCGTCCTCCAGCGACGGCACGTGCGGAATTGATATAGTACTCAAAGTAGGAGGCACCGGCATACTTGTTGCTGTACCAATGAAGATTGATGAAATCAATGTCGCACCCCGTGCAGTTTCCAAGAAAATATTCAAGATACTGTAGGCCCATAGGATTGGCGTCTGTGCCAGCAGAATTCGTGATAGCAGGAGCACCGATCAAAGCTTTGCCAGCAAAAGGCTGCAAGTACTGTCGATGATAGGAGACTGCTGTTGATACATTCAAGCAAGCACTGCCGGAGATACAAAAGTCTGGCTCGTTGAAGGACATGAGAGCTGTGGAGCCGTTGTCGATGGCGATCTGAGCTGCAGTAGGCCATTGGGACAAAAGATTGGGATCGATGTTGTAAAGCAGAGGAACGAATTCAAGGGCCGGGTTGAAGTTGCAGTCGTTGACGCCAGGAGTGTTGCATGGGGCGTAATACCAGTCGTAAGCCCATGAAACTTGGCTACCTTGGCCACTCAGAGAGAAGGGCATGGTAAGATTCGCTGAATTGTAAGACAGACCACGTTTGCCACTGTTCCGGACTGGTGTGGGTACCGCCGATGATGTAGAACTTGTGCTGGATATGGCAGCTGCTGAGGACTGGATGCTAGAGCTAGTCTGAACACTAGATGATCTTGAGCTGGTAGACGAGCTGGGTCTAGAAGATGGCGACATGTATGTAGATGTGCTTGATCTGATACTGCTCATGAGCGACGAAGAGGAAGAGATCGAAGAAGACGAGCCAATAGTAGTGGAGCTGCTCGATAAGACTTTCGCAGATGAGCTCGCAATGGAAGAGGAAGCGACAATGGGGCTATTTGGGGACAATAAGCTAGAAGATATGCTCGAGATGACGGAAGAGATTGATGTGCTAACGCTGGTGGTATTGTTAGTGATCTTGCCGTGCAGATATTCTGATATACGTACATGCTTGGAGTAACAGAGCCAGTTGAGAAGACGATACTAGGGAGCGTGATCTGCGAGGAGGCTGCAGCTGATGCTGCTGGCCCAGAATTGGACAAGGCGGTAGAGACAGAGGCAGAAGCAGATGCATTGGAAGACGAGCTGTCGACCAAGCTACTCGAGACACTCATAGAGGACTTAGAGTTCACACTGGTAATATAGATGGCAGTGTCAGGCCCAGTACCACTTGGTGCGTACTCTGATAGATGTTGCGATATGTAATCCGAGATCTGCGAGGAAAAGGGCGCTACAGAACTGCTACTCGTGGCTATACTGCTTGACGATGTAGCCATACTCGGCGTCACGTAGACTACAGTGTTGTCGCTTGTTGGAACTGGCGCATTGTCTGACATTTTCTGAGAAAGATGATCTCCAATCGCGGACGAGTAGCCTTCGGTGGCGGTGCTCACAGTAGGCCCCGGTGCTGTTGCAGTAGTGACAGTGCTGGGACTTGCAAGAGCGGCGAGAACAGCGACATAGTCAGCCCTGATAGCTGCAACAGCTCCTCGGGTATTGACAATGCTGTTGATAGCCGACAGTAGAGTACATTCCCCAAGCAAGAAGGCAGAGGCCACGCACTCGGGGATGCTTGCACAAGAGGCAATACATGCCTCGAAAGAAGGAACAATCTGCTGACGTTTACGATTGAGTGTACTCTGCGCCTGAGATGGTGTGATGACATCTCCGCCATAGGTTTGTCCACAAGCAATCTGATAATTTGTTCCGTTGGCCGCAGAGTAAGGCTGTCCACAGACTGGCACTGCAGACGGAGCTGTAGAAGCTGTGCTTGAGACTGATAGAGACGAGACTGAGGTTAGAACCAATACTGGCGCAGATGTGCTAGACGAAGAAGCGCTTCCCAGAGTCACCGAGCCCGAGATTCCAGAGGAAGAAAGAACGAAGCCCGAAGGGATCAAACTTGGTGATGAAGCAGGATTCGCAGCTGCTGATGTCGTACTGAACAACCCAGCAGGATATGAGGCTGAGCATGCAGACACATGAGTGGTGATTACAATGGTTGGTGTGACGATTGCTGGCCGATGGTCAGTCCCTTTCCTGCTCCTGTATATCAGAAAGGCATACTTTGACCAAAGACATCCTGTAGCAGAAATGCAGACGCGACAAGAAGACCAGGAGGTATCCTCATCTCTACACTTCGATAGAGATGTGCCTGACAGATGGACGGTCGAAGATCAAGGCCTACAAGTATCGATGTGGATGGCTCGCGAGCCTGACTAGATGATAGAAACGAGTGTTATAGTCGTACTAAAATGAGTGTGATTGTGATATGAACGAGAGGTTGAGAGTCTTGGACGAGGAGCGATCAGATCCATCACGGCTATGAGTATAGACATGGGTTGAGGAATGTAAACAGCGTGGTGGGAGCTGAGTAGTGGAATGCATTATGATTACACAGCGGATGGCTGGCGTTCTAGAATTCTGACTAGTCAGGTTGTATTCTGGTGCACGATGAGAGCTCAGAACAAAGTGATGATTGTGAGGTTGAAGTGTGAATGAGTAGAATGAGAAGGAGTGTTCGGAGAGGCAGTCGAAGTTCGCAGCCACACGTGTGGCTGTGCGGTCGCAGTTGCCAGAAGAGTCGACCAGCTGCTGAGAAAGGCGACTCGCTGACAAAAGAGTCGCCACGCGCTCGTGCAGCGACTCCAGGAAAGCCGACGACAAGCTCGACATCAGAAAACGTCACAGATCGACTTCACCCCAACCTAGCGCATTCATCTCAATCACATCAATATGGCCAACTATCTCGCCTCCATCTTCGGTACCGAACAGGACAAGGTGCGCATCCTCTATCCTCCCCAAACACGCGCTCAACTTGCGACTAACAAGCTGCTTTACAGGTCAACTGCTCCTTCTACTACAAAATTGGCGCATGCCGTCACGGAGACCGCTGCTCGCGCAAACATGTCAAGCCTTCATACTCGCAAACCATCCT
>SWBH01000296.1:0-14114 GCA_024195465.1 Aureobasidium sp. EXF-8845 | reverse complement strand
TACGATGTCAGTCCTGCTGAGAGTAATCCGGGCAGGGCCAAGGAAAAAGACAAGAAGACAATGTTGTCCAAGGCTTTGGAAAAGGCAAACACGGCCGTATTGCTGGACAATGCCATGAATTATGAAGGTGCCCTCGAAGCATATCAAGACGCCTGTCATCTGCTCGAGAGTGTCCTAGATCGCACATACACGATTGATGATCGCCGGAAATTGGACGCTATCCGCGACACTTATACCATGCGTATTGATGAGCTTGTGCAGATTCGATTGAGCACTCAAGCGATAAGGAAAGACAAACAGCTTCCCCCGAGACCCATTAGCAATGAGTCTATGGTATCTGCTATATCTGGTCCAGACCGCAGCTCAGCCGTCATCGAGACTGCTACATTGACTCGCATTATCGATGCTCCTCCTTCCAACAACGTCTCAGCTCTGCCCTCACCCATGGATGGCCCACCAACATCATTCTTGGCCATATCACCTTCTCATGGCCCGCGTACTTCGTTCCTGACCAGTGCAATTCAGGAGGTCGAAGGAACGTCTTCTCCTGGAGCCTTCTTGGGTCCATTGTGGGAGCGTGAACGATCAAGATCTCCCTTTAGAGATTCTACCATCAGCCACGAAACCGCTCGGCCTTACGAACTGGAGCCCGCTTTCATGCCGCGACCCCTGACCCCCCGAGGATATAATGAACAGCAAGAACCCGTCGAGCTTGATTCAAGACCCACAACAGCAGAGTCTGTGGACATACCTCAAAATTCCGATCCTGTGTCATGGCTAGATACAATAGACGAATCTGGATCGTCTGGTTCGTCATCAAATACAACTACGTCTACCCGCTCACGTACATCTTCACTACATGGAGGATCCCCTAGACGAGGAACACACCGTAGAGACCCCAGCGCTGCGATCAGTCATGCGAGCCTGGACTTTGATGCTGCTTTCGATGCGGCAGTCGAAGCTGCTTACGAAGACGGCTATGCAGTGAATGATGAATTCCTCGCAGACCATACGCCTCTCCGATCTAACCAGACATCATTCGAGTCGAACCCGGACTTGCCTTCGGCATCCTCACTAGATCACTATAATACTTTCGACGGCCAGCTTGATGACGACGAGGCAGAAGAAGAGCGTATCCTGGCAGACATCACCAACGATTATATAGATCACGGCTTTAACTTTGACATACAGTCCAAATCCGCTCTACCGCGGCAGTCAGATTCGAGTACTTATTCTGGCCGCACATACCAAAGCTCATCAGTTTCCAACCGCACAACTGCAGGCACTTCACTCTCAACCGTCGCAGAAAACGCTGTCTCTCGGCACACTCCATCTTCATCGTTAGCAACCGACATTTCCAAAGCATCTCCCGAGCAGATTAGCGGAGCTCAGCAGATAACCACCCCAAGCCGACGAGTTGTAGGTCCCAATTTCAAACAACTCAAGATCGAAACTACGCGCAAACCTACACTCAGGTCGCGTGGGTTCACGAATACAGAGCCTAAGGAGACAATTGACGATGCTGGTGCAGAAGACGAAGCGGATGCAGATCGTCGTATCTCAGAGGTTCCTAGCTTGCGTCGTGTGGAGGCGGCGCTTGCCTCACCATATCACATGCGATCTGCCGCTTCAGATACAGCAACATCCATGTCTTTGGACAGCTTGCCAGAGAACGGAGACATTCTCAGCAGCAGCTACCGTTCTCCAAGACCAAGAATGTTCCGTGGCAGAAACAAATCATCGCTCAGTCTGCGGGAGACAGGAGGATTCATCTCCGAAGAAACAGATACTGCCCCAGCTTCTCCCATGTCAGCCTTTCCGGGCGGAGAAGCACCGCCTTTTAGGAGATACATCACACCACCTGGAGGCTCTATTTCTTCTACAATCCCAGATGTGGCTTCTGGAGGCCATCATATCTTCGAGAGTTTCCTTAACCCACCCAATCAACCGCCATCACCTGGTGCAGACGATTCTTGTTCACCCTCGTCCCTTGAGCCTTGTCCGGAGCCGACGATACTACGACCTTTCTGGATGCTTCGCTGCATCGCTGGTGTCATGAATCAGCCTCGGGGCGGATTCTTGACCACCAGACTCTTCGTTCCTCGTCAGATCTGGATGAACCGTACTGTCAAGTTCAAGAGCGTTGAAGACAAGATTGCCAACTGCGATCTACTGACAGCCGCTCTGGGGAAACTGTCCAAAGTTGATACTTATGATGCAGATGCAGTGTTGGAAGAGCTCCAAGGTTTCGAAGAGGTAATGGAGCGCGTTCAAGCCGTGCTTATCAAGCGACTGGGTAATGAAGTCGGCGTACAGGCTCTCAGTGCTCTCTTCAAGGATGCGCCAGTCCCAATTGATAGTACAGGCACCACTGCCGATACGCGCGAGCCAAAGCCAAACAAGAGCTACCTCAGCTCTTGGCGCAAGCTTCGAGGCAAGAACTCGTCGAGCGGCGTCACCATCCCTCTGAGCAGCAGCCGTACAGACAAGGAAGTCGCCAACATGGCTAGTGTACCCATGACCAGCTTCGTACCCATTGACAAGCGCACTGCAAAACAAACCCCAGCCAAGGAACCCACCGCTTTCGAAGGCCCACACAAAGAGTATATGAACAGTATATCTCGACTTTGTGAAGCTGCACAAGTGCTCGATCAAGTTGCTCGTCAAGTCGAAGATCCTGGTCTCAAACACTCTTCTTCAACACATATTGGTCTTGAACTCAGTACCCGTCATGCGGCAGAGTTCTTCGGTTTCTACATCTGTAGATTTGTGCTCGGGGATGTGACGTTGTTGTTGGATAAGTATGTCAAGAGGAGTACTGAGTGGGTCATTGCATGATTTGCTCTTACTATGCTCTTGTATGACCATGCTTGCAATCACTTTATTCTCACATTTTTCGCGCTCTTCTGTCTTGGCTGTATCTTGTTTCTATACACCTAGAGGATAGCAAAGCATTGTTTCATTTTCAGTTTCTCTGGTGTTTGTATTTTTTTTTGTTGGAAGCATACCCCCAAAGGTCACTAGTGGCCTGGCTGTTCTTGGTTTTTCTGTTTGTCTCGCTGCGATTGGAAGTTTATAAGTGTTGGTCTTCGAATCTAATATACATGAGAGAGAGAGAAAGGTGAGGGGTGTTGAGGTAGAACAATTAGCGCAACGGAAAATATCTAAGAGCACTCTTAGATAGAGTATCGTGCCTTTATTCAAGACACGTTCTGTCGTACTTTCCAAATCACTCTATTTTCTGTATTCTGCAAGATATACATGCCAGTGACTTGTACTTCCGTTCTGCTCTCCATTACCACACGCCAAGACCGTACGCACAGACCACTTTCCGCCATCCATCGCATCGCATCGCATGCCGTCTATCGCAAGACCGCGCTGTGAAAGAGTACCACACACCACAAATCCACAGCAAACAATGGCCAAGAAAGGTATATATCCCTCCCCCTCCTTACTCCCATCTTTCCTATCGCACGGAGGTGTAATACATTTGCGCAAATCTGGAAAGTTCACTAACACATTTTCTTTTGCAACAAAACAGCAAAGTCCCGTACCATCGCCGTACGCCTCATCTCCATGGCCTTGACCGGCTACTACAAGACTTTGATCCGCCCGCGTCAACACAGACCGTTGAGTATGCTCAAATACGATCCCGTCGGTAAGTTTTCTTCTTCAAACTACACCACCTCTTGCGAAATGGAGAGAATGGAGAGAATGGAGAGATTGGTAGACAAGAGGCAAGACGCGAAAGAAAGGGAAAAGATGGAAGATGGAAGGAGAGAAACCTTGTGTGTGAAAAGAGGAGGAATGGAAGGATAAAGACGAGAGGATATGACAAGAGGAGGGAAATAAGAGGAGGCTGAGGAAATTTGGAAGAGGTGGAAAAGAGACACAAGGAAAGAGAAGGAAGACATGTCGAACAGAGCAAGAGGAACGTTTCAGAAGAGGCTGAAGAAGAGGTGGACAAGACGAGAGAAGGCAGAAGAAGAAGGACATACACTTTCAGGAAGAGCTGGAACGGCAACACTGAACAATACTCGCAAAGGAAGACCTAGTAATAATGATGGCTAACTTGTCGCGAACTCACAGTCAAGAAGAAGGTCCTCTTCCTCGAAGCCAAGCGTGGTGGTGGAAAGTGATAGTATATCACCAAACCATACGAAGAACCGCCTTCGCCTTCGCCTTCGCAGCGTCATCGCGTTCGATCAATCAATCGGTCGCCGTATTCCCACTTGTCAGGGAATATCAGGGTCATTATTTTTCTTTCTTACGGAGTCAGAGAAGAGCATGGGAAACGGCGTTTTTTGGTTCGTCGACATAAGTCAGCAAAGCGATGCCCATATCAGGGCCATGTACAAAGTGTATCATAAGTCATGCAATCCTTTCATCAAAGCCATTGTTCCCGAGCAACTTTCTTCCTCAGCCGCGAGCCGTCTCTTAGAAGCATTTATTCTCCACCAGCGTTTCTCATTATCTCATCCCGAGCAATCACCCCAGAATTCATACCAGCGCAAAATGTTGTTCAAAACTCATAAACCATTCTCGGACGACTCTCATCATTCATAACTTCTCACCCTCAACGACGAGCGCGTGGATTGCTGATCTCTTCGTTGAAGCGACCCATCATGTTCTGCTCCTTGTCTGTTTTTCTGTCAGATGTGTTGTGTGCAATCAATTAATCATTTCTTACTGTTTCTGGCGGAACGACGTCTCTGAGTACCTGGTGTTGCAGATGTCGTCTGAGAACGACGAGGTGTAGTAGTAACACTGCGCTGACTGGCAGCAGCTGCACCAGCAGTGGTAGTTTCAGTGCGCTGTCTCTTGTTGTTCTTCGAACTCTGAGGAGCGGGACGCTTCTGAGGGCTACGACTGCCACGGTCAGAGCTACCAGGACCTGAGTAGTTATCATCATCGTCCTCGGCACCTTCTTCTGCACCCGGGATATCGATAGCCACTCGTTTGTCTTTGGCACTGCTTCCGATCTTGAAGTTGTAAGGTCCACTGCTCAGGGCTGACACCTTTTTCTGCTGTTGAGAAGAGGCCGCTGATCCCTTTGGTAGTTTGGGCGTGGCGATGGGCTGCAAAGCTCCAGATTTGCTCTGTCTCGACTGGCTTTCTGGTCTGGGTGTGACCTTCTTACCCATACCTTGTAGATTCTTGCCACCTGCTTTCATGGGTGTTTCAAACGCATGTGGGGCTACAGCCAAGTCATTGAAGATGCTCAGACCCATTGACTGCTGCTGAGATTGTAGCGTGACGTCTTGAGATTGCTGCTCTGAGACTTGCGTATGTGCTTGGCTCTGCGATTCTTCCCTCGCTGCATCTCTGTAACTGCCATCAAGGTCGCGAGGTTCACTCAAAGACGAAGACGATGAGGCATGCTCATGAAGCTGAGATTGGCTCTGCAACTGTTGCTGGCTTTTCTGGCTTCTGAACCTGACTCCTTCGGTGGTCAAAACCTCCTGAGAACCAAGACTGAAGGCTCTCTGTGCCTCTGATTGTGAGCTGACAGGTCTTGAAGTCGTCTTCAAGAATGCGTACAGCGAACTGCCCACATCCAGCATCTCCTCCTCTTCCTGCGAAGAGCCGTTTGGATCATTGGTGTTGTAGCTATTGCTCCTTGGCTTGCTGAAAGGTCCAAAGACGGATGCACCCGTGCTTCTCGGCTGCGTACTCTCGAGAACATCGCTCGTTGGTTGAGTCTCACTAGTAGACGCGGTCGAGCTAGTAGGCTTCGAAACCGAACGACCACTCCTGTTGATCGCTGTTCTGGCTTTCTTGACCGATTGGATAGGCATCTGATCCTGAACATCTTGCTGTGGCTGAGAGTTGGGAACCTGAACAGCGTCTGCGAGAGCTTTGGCATGTTCTCGCTTCAGATTCTGCATGTCCCGCTTCGATTTCTCAGTTTCATCTTTGAGCTTTTCAGACTCCTGCTTGAGCTTCTGAGTTTCCTGTTCGAGCTTCTCAGCTTCTTGCTTGAGTTTCTCAGACTCTTGCTTGAGCTTTTCGGACTCCAGCTTTGATTGCTCACACTCCAGCTTGGACTTCTCGGACGTCAGCTTGGACTTCTCGGACTCCTGCCTCAACTTCTCGGACTCTTGCTTGAACCTCTCGGACTCTTGCTTGAACCTCTCAGACTCTTGCTTGAACCTTTCAGACTCCTGCTTGGACTTCACGATCGCTTGCTGCAACTTCTCAGTTTCTTGCTGCAACCTCTGAGTGTCGGAATCCTTTTGGCGAATCACCTCTTCTTGATGGGTATGACGTTCATCCAACTCCTCGAGGCGATGATCGGCAAGCTCTAGATCCTGTTGCAAGCCAGAAATCTCCTTCTGTCGCTGTTCCGTTTCGTCGCTAGATCGCTTCTCAAGATCACCGAGCTTGGTCTCTATGGCATGTTTGGCGGAGTTGGCTTCACTCAAGCGAACCTCCATGGCTTCGAGTCGAGCCTGAGCATCCTGGGACTTGCGGTTTGCATCCTCCTGGACGGTCTTGACAGTTGCGTCTTTGCTGCGTTTGACTTGTTCGAGTTCTTGTTCCAAGGACTTGATACTGGCCTGCGTGGCGGTGCTCGTTTCGTTGAAGACTTTGATCTGAGCATCTCTCTGTTGCAGTTCCTGCGCACCTTTCCTCAAAGAGCTCTCAGCTGATCGGCGTGTCTGCTCGAGATCTTGCTGAAGTTTTTGGGACCGACGACTCGCCTCATTGTTCTGGTCAATCAGGCGCTTGATCTCTGTGTCCTTTTGTTGTGTATCTTTGGACCAGGCGGCGGCACTGCGATTGCTATACTCCTGCTTCAAGTGATCGAGCTGAGCTTGCAGGCGTTTGACATCATCTTCCTTTCTCATGAGTTCGCGATCGACCTCTTCTTTCATCTTCTGTAGTCTCAGTTTCTCGTTGCGGAAGTCGAGAGACAGCCTAAGGACTTGAGTGTCCCTTTCAGCCACCGCCTCATCGATGCGCTTCTTAGCCTATTCATGGTCAGTAAATTTTTAAAGTCTGGCACGTTCCTACATTACTTACATCTGCCTCGATTCTGATCTTCTCTGGGCCGAAGTCGGGAACTGCAAGTCTCATGTCTTCGAGTAATCTGTTGGTCTCGTTGATCCGATCCTGGTCAAATGTTAGTATGTGCATTCAACACCTACTCTTATGTTCAACTTACTTGAAGACCTCCTTTTTCGCGCTGCAGAGTAGTCTTCTGCTCTGCCAACGAGGAGATAGTGGCCGTGCTTTCGACCTTCTCACGCCTCAACTTCTCAAGATCTTGCTTCAAGTTACTCTCAGATGTGGTAAGTTCCAACAGTCTGGCTTTATCGGCCTCGGCGGAAGCCCGTTCTGACTCCAGACTGGCCTGTGTAAATTGAAGCTCGTCGACTTTCTCCCGAAGACCTGCCTCGGCGTTACTCTTGTTTGTCAGATCTTCTTCAAGCTTCGCAATCATCTCCTTGCTCGAGATCGACTTCTGTTCCTCCTCGACCAAACGTTCTCGCAAAGCGGCGTTTTTTTCTGAAAGGTCTTCCAGACTTTTGAGTTGAGACTCGATAGCTTCGAGAGCTACCACGACCTTGTTCTCAGCTTCAGTCCGAGTCTTCGAAGTTGCATTGTTGGCATCCTTTAGCTGTCCAATGTGTTCGTCGAAGCTGATGGGATATGTTAGCATGTGAAACAGAGCATAATATGGATTGCACTTACCCCGAAGCAAGAGCTTCCACCGAGGTCTTCATCGTCTCCATGTTTGTTCCAGACGACCGAAGTTGATCAGAGATAACTGCACTCTCCTTTTTCACCAGCTCGAAAAGTCCGCGACAGGCCTCATTCGATGATTTGCCTTGTTCAATGTATGTCTTGAATTCGCTCAAGCGATCATTGATCTTGCTAATAGTTTCATTGAGCGTCTCGAAGGTCTCGAGACGCGCATCGAAAGCAGCTTGACGTGACTTCTCCTTGCTGAGGGCTTCGCACGCTTCTTTGAGGCGTCTCTCGAGATCAGACTTTTGACTTTCCAGAGAGGTGAGCGATACTTGATATTCTCTGAGGAGTATGAGACTGGTGGCTCTCATCTCGATCACCCTTGCACCCTGTTCTGCTGAGCTGGCGACTGCATCATGAATTGCTTGCACCTTGGACATAACTCTCTTGAGCTCGCCACCGGTCTCGTCTCTGCTCGACTGAAGGTTGCCGATGTCTTTACCTAGACCATTTTCGAACTTGACAATGGTCTTGAGGTGGTCATATAGTTTGGAGTACTTTTCAAGACTGACTTTGAGCTGTGCACATTCGACCTGAAGCTTCGATTTGTGCTGGTTTGCTTTCTCCAGCTGTTCCTGTGTGGCAGCAAGACTTTTCACCCACTTCTGCTGATCCTGCAAACGCTCTTGTTCTTTCATGTATTCAGCGAGCTGGGTCAATTGGGCGGATGTGTATGACGAAGGATTTGGGTTTCGTGCTACGGAACCAGGCCGGGAAGACTTTCTTCTGTTCTTGGTAACCCTCGGCGAAGCGGAACGGTTCGTAACTTCACGAAGGGGTTGTTTTGCACTCTCCAGAGTAGGCAGCATCGTGTCTGCCGGAGTTGGTGGCTGTTGGATGTTTCGGTTTTCGTTGCAAGATGTGGCTCTGCGAGCGACATCAGTACGTGGCACAGGAGCGACTGTTCGCAGCGCGTTTGACGATTGAGAATCCTCAGCAGGACGGTTATCTTGGGCAGATGGCTCAGTGTTGCTAGAGTGCTGATTCTCGACAGAGTGCTGTCTAAAAGTCGAATCTTGCTCTCCTTCCAGGCGCTGGCAGCCACCCGATTGTTGAGGCTGCTCAGTAAGATGTTTTTCCGGATTCACTCGGTGTTCTTGGTGAGAGTGGTCGGGAGTAAGCTTTGTTTCCGAGACTGGATCGAGTCTTTCACCATCGAGCGAATCATCCGGCACAGCAGTGTCTTGCATGGGGACATTCGCAGAGTCGACCCGTTTGGTCTTCGACTGGGCATGTGCCTCCTCTTCGATGTCCGAATCTTGCTGATCAACACAGTCGGAAGGATTCGACTGTGATACTGCTACGGAGCCAGTTGGCTCCTGATCAGTGACCTTGAATATATCGTCTTTGTCGGAGCTAGTCTCAGTAAAGACTTCTGTATCCTTGACCGCAGTGTCCTGGGAGAAGGCCGTTTCTGGCGAACCACGTCTGGTAGGAGGCCGGCTTTGCTCATGAGTCGGTCCTTCCGAGACTCGGTTACGGTCATGAGGTCGGACCAAAGGGGCAACGGAACGAGCAATACTGTAATATGGGTTAGCGAGTGCGATTCATCAAGTGCCAAGGAAGTACTCACTTCTTGCGTCTAGGCTGCTTTGGGCCTTGCAAATGCTGGCGACCCGAGGACTGCGAAGTGTTTGACCGTCCACGGGAATTCGGGGAAGCCTTCTGGAGCTGAGCATCAGAGGGATTTTGGAACAGAGGTGAGCGCTGTGGCTGCATGTCCTTCTGGAAATCAACGGGGGCTTCAATGTTCAATGTCAGCCAGGATTTCAACCAAGAGAACATTCTGTCCAGACCTTCTGAAAGCGGACCAAGCAAGGGTTCCTGATGAGTACTGCGAGCTGAAACTTGATGCTCTTGATTCGACTTTTCGAATGAGTTTGGGGGGACAGCTTGACTGGATTGGGCAGGTTGGCTTGATTGTGAATTGCTCGGAGCGTTGGAAGGGAAAGCTCTCTTGCCAAAAGTAAAGGCAGATTCGACTTCTGGTGCGGTAGGAGGCTTCACGAGCGCCGATGTTTGGAAGTTGAGTTCTGCGGTAGAAGGAGGAACATAACAATTCTGGATGATCTTGGCGTCCTCAAGATCGAGTTCACCGCCTCTGCTGCTGGGTCTGCTGCTGAGTCCGCATGTCGAGGGGGGGTCATCGGACTGTTGGTGGGAGCGGATAGCCACCTCAGTGCCGGACTTTGTGGGAATGCTGACAGTTTGCATGTTCTCGTAGTACGGCGTTTCGACCATACTGTCAGAGTCTGGACCGTCGGACAGGTCGACTCTGGTCATTTGACTGAGATTACTATGGGTTCTAGGCTGGCTTGACTCCGGCATGGCTGTGACGGAAGTGGTCGCCCACCTGCAAGAGGGTGTATGGCAGAAGGAAGATGACAGTGTGAGGTGTGAGGTGTGGCGGAACGGAGGGGAGTGGAGGGAAAAGGTGAAGCAGAAGAATAGACAAGAAAGCGTTGAGTAGTTCAGCCAGTCGTGACTACCTGGGAAGGAGCTCTCGCAAGGAAGGAGCTGCCCTTCCATTGCTTGCTGAAACAACGACCATTGCCATCGACCTACCGGGCGTCATCAGCCCTACCTTTGCCAGGTTGTTTAAATCATATGATACGTTTCTCATTGGCTAGTAGCTACGGTGTAGGATGTTTCGAGTAATGCATATTTACCTGCTTCCATGGGAACTCATGATATCCTAGGATTGTTCTCGTGAGCGCATCTTACTTCTACAATACTGCGGTCAGGCACCGCTCGAAGCTCAAGAAGACCAGAGAAGACGACATTGACTGGTTGTGAGGTCCAAAGGTCAAAGTCGAGGCTGCGTGGTGTTTTGGTTGGAAGACAGGTGTTGGCTTGGCAGGGCTCCAACTCCGTCTTCGATGTTTAGTCCAGTCAATGTTTAGCAATGACCACGAAACCAATATGACATGTTTTTAATCTCAATGCGATAACACTAGCCGGGCATACGAACACCTGATATAACTGGTCAGACGCGACTGAAAATAGACCCGCCATGGCCGATTCCCTATATGAACTTCTGGCGCCGTACTTCGACCGACCAACGCCAGCGTCCACGACCTCCGACACGATACCTCTGCCCACAGATCCCACGACGAACGCCTATCTGGCTCGTTTGCCGACTCTCTCACTACAATCATTGACTACAACCGAGCCTGCATACCTCAATGCAGCCACCCAATCGAGTCTACGTTCCTTACAGGCACTATCCAAGCGCTCGCACCGCTCTGTCATCACTGCAACCGACCATCTCTCAAACCTTTCTACCCTTCTACCCTCGCTGTACACACAATCGAAAGAGTTGGAAGATGCATTGCCCGTCTTGGAATCGGCCGCTACAAGTTTTGCGACCAAATACGACAGAAACTCCGACAATACCGTACTTGACAGGAGGAAAAGAGCCATGTTGCTGAGCAGGAACGTGGATAGGGTCAGCGATGTCATGGAGCTGCCCACTCTATTGTCTACTGCCATCAGTTCCTCATCGGCTGCGGTCACACAAGGTACTGGAGGTGCAGCTGCCTCTGGCTATGCTTCTGCTCTCGATTTGCACGCTCATGTCAAACGTCTAAGGACATTATACCCCGACTCAGATCTCGTGGGCGATATCTCACGACAAGCTGATGATGAGATCCAGAATCTCATAACGGTCCTGATCAACGGTCTACAGAACCCTGCACTCAAGCTCGCCGGAGCAATGCGAATGATTGGCTGGCTCCGACGTGTCGCTCCTGAACTTGCAGATGATGCATACAGCAGCGTCCACGCGCAAGAAAGAGGCAGATCCTTGGGTGCTGCTACAGGCGAAGGTTCATTAGGTGCGCTGTTCCTAGTATGCCGGCTGGGTACACTACGGCGGACACTTGAAGCGTTGGATCCACTCAAGGACCTTGCGGATCAAGAGACAAGTCGTCGAACAGAAAACAATACTAATCAAGAAGCTTGGAAGGGAGGGGCCCAAACCGAACGTTATTTGAAGAGATACGTCGAAGTGTTCCGTGAGCAGAGCTTCGCCATCATCTCAATGTACAAAAGCATTTTTCCTTCAGCACTACCCATACCCGGAATGGCTGGGTCAGACGTCACATCGCCTGTCGGCACATCGAAGCAGACTACAAATATGCCCGAGGATGCGACAACTTCGTACTTCGAGGCCGACGACGATAAAACTCCTTCAGCCCTGGCGACTTTTGCACCACACCTGGTTGACATGCTTTGTGGAACGTTACGAGACTACATGTCGAATATTTCGGAAAGATCATCGCGAGACAGCTTGCTCACTCAAGTACTGTACTGCGCCGGCTCTCTGGGTAGACTGGGCGCAGATTTCGGCCTAATGCTTGCTCTTCTCGAGGACGAGTTGAATGGGGAGGACGAAGATGGCGAGACGGTAGATGAGGATGAACAGGAATGGGTACAAGTCATGAAAAAGCACAGAGTTCAGGCTAGTAGACTAGAAATCCTGGCGAGCGGTGTTGGATCTGGGCGGAAGACAAGTGCCAGTCTTGAATCTCGCAGACCTTCAGCCGTTCCCGGCTAGAAGATGACAGATGACAGAAGGGCACAAGCTTGCCCACCTCCCCAGTCTTGCATGTTGTTTGATCGTGCTTTGCCGTCTTTGCCGATCTGTTTGAAACTCATGACAAGGTACATCCATCAAGATAGTGGACACACTGCACTTCTCTCCACAGATGCGACTATCAAAAACAGCGCAACGATATGGTAAGCGATGAATCAAACATAGAGTGCTTTGTACGGCACTTGTAAGCCTGAGTTCTTCGACTCGCGTGATAGAAAATCAAGAAGTGTGAAGTGGCTGGTGTTTGCGGGAGTGGCTTGCAGGGGAGCCGCCGGCTGGCGCAAGTCCAAAATCGATCTGCGTCATGCTCGAGAATCTTCCTTCTTTTCTCTCCGATCCCTGACTTGAGAACAACGACCAAGGATGTGATGATCGAGTGCACAGTAGCAGGTTGCGTGTCGATACCACAAACTCGACAAAGAATCGATAGTCAAGGGCCTGCGAAGTTCTGTGGTACGCGTTTCATCGACTGGAGATGACAATCATCTTATACAGCCTGTGAGCCAGAAAAGGTGGGTCAGAGAAGTAGGGATGCGCATGTCGGTCGGTTGTCTGCCGCGCGGCCATGGACGAGTGCATCTGCTGTATCGATATCATGGCAAGTCCGTCTCGAATTGGCGGGATCTGGGACAAGGTGACGCGGTCATTTAGATGTGCGGCCAAGTTGTCTTGCTCCATTACTCGTCATTCGAGACTCAGTCCGTCTATCCGAGTTGCCTGTTATCCTCAGCGCCTGCCTTCTATTGTTGTTTCTTGATTGTAGCTCACCCAAATTCTGATCGTTCGCGTCAACTCACTTTGTCCAACACTCTAATCTAGGACCAATCATCTATTCATGGTCTACAGCCACAACACACCAACTCACTATTGATATATGCTCATTCAGACCATCATACAGCACGCCGAGCTGCCTCATTTACCCCACAGTTCACGATGAAAGGATCAAATGCTCTATTCCTCGCCAGTCTTATTCACACTTGCACATTAGCTTTTGATGTAGGGACGGAAGGATACTTTGACCCTGACGATGGGGAGGCATGGGAACTAAACTATGGTTACTATCCGTATCGATCATATCAAACCACCGACCTCATTTCACCACAATTCCGAAATATGGTCGACTCACCCCAATGCCATGACGATCGATATACATTCTTTACTCCTCGAGGATTTTCCATCTCAGCACCGGGACCTATGATTGTGGACAGCCATGGCGAACTCGTCTGGGCAAAGAGTACAGAAGGCCAGGCCTACGACTTCAAGGTGCAAGAATACAAGGGCGAACAGTATTTGACGTATTGGCAAGGTGACGACAAGGTTCGAGGCCATGGTGCTGGAGACTACTACATGGTATGCTTTATCGAATATACAGTATCAACACGATTTCTAATTACCTCCAGCTCAATACTGGCTATCAAGAAGTACACAAGATCTCGGCTCTCAATGGTCTAGCAGCAGACCTTCACGAACTCGTCATCACGCCTCAGGGCACGGCATTACTTACTGTCTACGACATCTACCAACACGATCTGAGCGAGCTCCGCAACTTCGAAGAACTGGAGGAAGACCCGCACTACATCTGGGACAGTCTATTCCAAGAGATCGACATTGAGACCAACGAACTGCTTTTCCAATGGCGCGCATCAGATCATTACTCCATGACCGAGACCTACAGACAGATAGGAGGCGCAGGCACCCTGAACGAACCATTTGACTGGTACCATATCAATTCGGTGGAGAAAGATGAATTCGACAACTATCT